>JASCQY010000010.1:1163630-1176246 GCA_030264315.1 Sardinella tawilis
TTCCGTCAAGTGGACACTTTCAGCTTGATGCTAATGGTACCATGTACTTCCAGTGATTGTGCTAAGCTATGCTAATACTGTGAATCTAAGTACTGAACACACTGAGAAGAAAATGATAAGCGTTTTATTGAATAATACTTGGGCACAATGCAAATACATAAATATCAAAAATCGGTGGCGTGTTCCTTTAAGTATGTGCAAAATGGGATATACACCTGTTTGATTTTATTAAAAGTTTTAAGATCAGGTTATAAACTGTGTCTTGATTTTTATTTCTTTGTAAAAGAAGGTCTGCCATGAAAAGTATTTGTATTACTGGTATTGATAGGAGTGGAACTGTCTACAAGATGGAATACAGAAAAGAGACTACTGGCTATAATATGATCACTCTTAAAAGACTACAGTGTTTCTGTGTTTTGACAATGTTTTGCTTCTGGACAAGTGAGTGATCATGGTGAAATATTTCTATGCACTTATTTCTCATGTGTAAAGTAAGCTTGGCTGCCCATGTTGGCAGGCCATGTTGACCACAGGCTAAAAGACATAGACAATCATAGGCAATCATTGTCATAAAATCACATCTGTGGACTAGACTGGACTGGACCTCCAGTCCTGAGCTGCCAGGCATGGTGAGCCAGTCCAGTCAATGTCAGGGTGCCAGCAGAGCTCAAGAAGCACAGATCAGTCTGACGCTGAGCTCCGGCGTGGTCTCTGTGAGCAGATGCACAGACATGCACAGGAGCATGGCAGACATCTCACAGCATTACATCCTCCAATCCCCAGTCTCCTGCAAAGTGTGGATTGGCTGTTTTTTTCCCCCCTGGATTTTGTGGAAACTACAGTAGCGCTGAGGCAGTTCCATTTTGTCAGGCCCAGTTTCACTCTCCTCAAGTTCACAGGCTCATGGTTAACAGCAAAGGTGGCTTCCAGTGGGACAGGAATCGATTGTCAATGGATAAAATTGGATTAAATGATAAATGATAAAATAGTACAGGCCTAATCCTTTTAAAAAAATAATCTCACTGCAAACTTACAGTAATACATCCAAGTTCTACACAGTTGAGATGTGGCGCTGATGTTGCAGTGCTATGTACTATTGTAGACACTAGAGGGCGCTGTGTATTTAAGCATGCTATATGTAAGCGCTGCTGGCTCTGGGCTGAGAGAGCCTCGGTGGTATGGCAGCAATGTTGCATGGTGTGGGAGAGCAACACAGCTGACCTTTCAGCCTCGTCTGGCGGAGCTGATAGTGAATTGTGCTCATGCCAACAGGGCAGGCAGGCAGGCAGCACCAAGCCTTCTTGTCATAGGGGCCAAATGAACCCATTCATTGTCAGAAATAGAGGCTGTCAGTGATTAAGCAAGGTGGGTAACCTACCTCAGCTGTCCTGTCAGCTCAGCCGGCCAGGGCCATCGGATTGACTTGTTTTGTTTGGAGGGTTACCCTGGCAACGTAATGCCATGCAGCTCCTGAAGACTTTGTGGGTTGAAGGGACAGAAGACAGAGGTGAGGAGGTTCGCTTTTCCAAGCAGCGAGCCAGCTCCTCAAATAACCCTCTGATACTGCAAACCATGCATCTGCTCCATTGTAAACACACACACACACACAAACACAAACACAAACAAACAAACAAACAAACAAACAAACATAAAAGTGATAATGCACATACATCTACATAGTGTACTGCACAAAGCATATGCAGTACACACACACATATTGACACACAAGCTTGTGTTTGTGCTTACGTACACTATCCATACCTACACAAACAAGCACTCGCATAGAGACCCAGACAGACACAATTAGCAGCACATGGGCTTGAGTCAGCTCAGCTCAGCTCAGCTCAGCTCAGCCCTGGACTGCTGGGCTCAGACAGGTTGTGCAGACGTGCGGGAGTGAAACCCAGGCTAGGTGGAAAAAGGGGGAGAGGGAGTCAGTCACGTGTGGCGGGCCACCACTGCTGCTGCTGCTGCTGCCCAGGCTCGGCTCTTCCTGGGATGGGGGAGCTATTCCTGGGCCTGGAATGTACACAGTGGCCTCGTGGAGAGAGCCTCCATAACAACAACAACACCGCACACATTTGCCTATAAACATCCACCTGCTGCACTGCAGCACTTAGCAAGAAAGTAAAGTTTCAGAAAGACTGAATATGTTTCTAAGTGCTAGGGCATGTTTCTAAGTTGGAGAAAGGGCGGTAAACAGTGGTGATTTTTAAAAAAAAAAAAAATTTGTATTATTTTTGTATTAAAGATAACATAGAAGAGACTTGAGAACACTACTGGATACAGAATGTGCCCAGGGAAAAGGTAAGACTCACTTGCTACAAATCAAATGGGACGATGGCTGAAATTGTTTACTAGGAGCAAGCAATGAAATCATTTAAATACAGGCAAAAAATAATTAAAGTTTAATCCCACAGTTTGATGATTTCTTAGACCATGAATGCAAGCACATCAATGTAACATATGTTTACGCTGTGTTTAAGATTGTTCAAATGTTGAATATGTGACATTTTTAAGCAAATATTTTGTATGATTTTTAAAATATTGGTTATTTCGTTTATATCTTGTTATATTTTAGCTAATAACCAAACACACAAAAAAGTAAATCCAAACTAACATCTACAGTATTATATGATGATATTAAATTGATATATTTCTAAATAAACAAAAGATTCAGTGACACTGTTAAAATGCACAATCCAGTAGAACTTGTGTAAGATGTTGGAAGAGCAACTATGGCTGATAGCAAACTTGTGTGGCAGTGGCAGAGAGTCACAGTGGCAGTGGAAGTAATCCGTCTTGAAATCCTTATTTGTGATGTTGCCTTTGTGGGGATTAGCTGGTGTCGATAATAATAATCTTGGAAAATGTTTGCGTCCGAGCACTGAAACCATCAAGGACAAAGAGCTGGAACAGGGACTGACAGCTGAGGTCTTACATAACCATTCTGATAAAGACATAGGCGCATTGAAGAGAAAGCTCTTGACATGGTTATTTTTACAATTCACAAAGCACATCATATCAAGGCCATGCAGCATCACTCTTTCTGGTTTAACCGAGGCAAAACCCTCAAGCCATCCAACTGAAAAAGCATTTTTAATTTTTCATTCCCCCCCCCCCCCCCCATGATTCTCTGCCTGGCTCCTGCATCCGCCATTTTGTTTCCAGAATGGACCAACCACCCCCTGATGTGCTGTACTACAAAGACAAGGAGCTCGTCTCCAGTCTGCTTCTGCAGCTGAACCTCCTCAGGAAGGAACGGATTCTTACGGACGTGGTCCTGTGTTCCGGAGACGTGGAGCTCGCCTGCCACCGGAACGTTCTGGTCTCCAGCAGCCCCTACTTCCACGCCATGTTCTGCAGCAGCTTCCAGGAGAGCACCCAGCCACGGGTGGTCCTGAGGGGGATCCCCCCCGAGGTGCTGAGCGCCCTGGTGGACTACGTTTACACGGGCACCGCGAGCATCACGGCCCAGCTGGCGCTCCCGCTGATGCAGGCGGCCTCCATGCTCCAGTACGGCAGGCTGTTTGAGGCCTGCTCAGCATTCCTCCAGACCCAGCTGGGCGCAGACAACTGCCTGGACATGCTCCGGCTGGCCGAGGCGCTGCACTGCGACAGCCTCCAAGAGCGCGCCCGAGAGGTGGCCGCCCGCTGCTTCCCCGCCGTGGCCGCCTCCGACGACTTCCCCGAGCTCTCGTTGGACGAGCTCGCAGACATGCTCGGTGACGACCGGCTGTGCGCTGGCGAAGAGCAGGTGTTCGAAATCATGTTGGCCTGGGTCCGGCACGACGCGCCCGCCCGCCGTGGGGCTCTCCACGCCCTCTTCCCCAAACTGCGCCTACGCCACATCCACCCCACCTACCTCTTCCAGTTCATGGCCGTGGAGCCGCTGGTGCGGGCCTCACCGCTGTGCCTGGAGCTCATTGAGGCTGCTCAGCGTCTTCTCTTCTCCATGGGGGAGACGCCGCGGCCCAGCGTGATCGAGGACGCGTGGGACTCCCCTCGGCGCCAGGCGTGCCACGAATCCCTGGTGCTGGTGGGCGGCCGCAAGAACGGTCAGCAGACGTCCCGCGAGGCGCTGCTATTTGACGAGGGCACCCAGCAGTGGCAGAAGCTCGCCAAGCTCCCCGCCCGCCTCTACCGCGCCTCCTATGCCTGCGTCCAGGGGGTTTTGTACGTGTTAGGCGGGCTGGTGATGACCGCTGGCAACAGCGTGGGCACCCCGACCAACAGCGTCTACACCCTCTCCCTGAAGACCAACCAGTGGAGGGAGGCCGAGCCCATGCTGGCCCCACACTACGGCCACCACAGCGTCTCCAGCATGCACTTCCTCTTCGCCCTGGGTGGGGTGGCGGTGGAGGGGCGACTCTCCAGCGCTGTGGAGAGGTACAACACCATGTTCAACCAGTGGGAGGCCATGGCCCCCATGCCCTACCCAGTGCTGCACCCAGCCGTGGCCGCTCACGACCAGAGGATCTACGTCTTCGGAGGGGAGGACGCGGAGCAGAATCCAGTCCGTATGATACAGGTAGAGGCAATTGCACTCATCCAGTGACCCTGAAAGTAGGGCAGCGGAAAATAGATAGATAAACATACAGAACATCTGTATTCACCATGTTTACAGTATGCTGTGCCCCCCAGGTGTATCACATAGCCAGGAATCTGTGGTGTAAAATTGATGCCAGGATGGTGAAAAACGTGTGCGCCCCAGCTGCAGTCATCGATGACAAAATCTACGTTGTAGGAGGTACTTTTTTTGTCAGTATTTACACTCTTCAGTGCAGATTGTGTAAATATACAAGGTCTTCGTCACTGCCTTACACAGGCATAGAAAACTAGAAGTGAATGCAGTAGAAAAAGAACTGTTGTGCCTTCTCTGTTCAACACTGCACATTCTTCCAATGTTTCCTCTGCAGGGTACACCCGAAGGATGATCGCTTACGACACCAAAGCTAACAGGTTTGTGAAATGTGAGAGCTTGAAGGAGCGGAGAATGCGCCACTCGGCCACGGTGATAAACAACAAGCTCTACGTGACAGGGGGGCGCTACATCAACAGCAATGACGCCATCAAGGACTCGGATGGCTTTGATTGCTATGACCCTGAGTCAGACACTTGGAGCTCCAAGGGCAAGCTTCCCTACAGACTCTTTGACCACGGCTCCGTTCCTTTGATCTGCGTCTCCAGTAAATCACACACTCCTTGAGGGAAGAAGAGCAAAGAATACTTGAATGGAAAACATTTTCTTTCTCTTTTTTTGGCTAAATCAGAGTAGAACAGTATATCATAAAGTGCTTTAGAGACCCATAAGAATAAGGACCTAACAGATGCAAATGAAGCTGTTTGGGTCAGTTGAACTTTTTTTATGAACTCAGGTTTGAAGTGCATGTTTATGTGCATTTGTGTTTGAGGTTTTACATACATTTGCACAATACAAAGGATTTGGATCAAACCAAAGAAGACATCTCTGTCAGATGTACAACTTCAGGGGTGAAGAGCAATCGCCTGTGTTCCGAGTGACATCATGTTAATGCCTTTGTTTACAAGTACTAGGATATTCCAGATTTTTTAAATGTCTTTTTAATCTTTGAAAGGAAATGTTTTTTTTTGTGTTAAAACGTTTGATTTGATTCACACAGCAACCAAGACAAAATTCTGGAAAGCAGTTACAGCAATCTATTTTTATAACTGTCCTTTTTTCAAGTACATTCCTCTAGGCTAGTATTCATGGAATCTCTCAGTAGTCATAAGGACACTGCATCAGTCACTTATAAATAGGCTATGGGACTTCAGGTCATCCCCAATCAGTTGGCTTAAAACCTCTGCTTTCATCTTAATCCAAAAAGCGTGTTCAAATAAGTAGGCCTATGAGGCCAGATCTCAAACCTCACAGTAGCGTATGGATTAAAATGAGCACACCTGACACCCATGAGGTGATGAAGCCCTCTTTCTATTCTCTCTATTGTTTTTTAGGGGGAGATGTGGAGCCCCTGGGGCAGTACGCCTACTGTAGGGAGGGGAGGGTGATCAAAGAGCCTGAAGCATTATTTATTTATCATGATATTTCATTCATTTACTGTAGAAATAGGAATGTCACCGGAAAACTTCCTGATTCCGGGAAAAATCAGGGAATGTTCCTGATTTTCATTGCAGAGTTCTGGTGATCTTAAAGTTGTGGAATCCTCACAGTGCCCCTCTGGATCTATTTAGCATTTCACAGCACATTCAACAGGCATACGACTCACAACACAACACACCTTTTGCTATACATACAATAGGAGCGAAAGCATCTGCCAATGGCAACACTGTCCCGACAGCTACGGTAAAAAGTGTAGCTGGCTGTTTTGTTTACAGATTCTCTAAACCAGCCTCCTAGACTTCATACCTGTCTGCTAAGGCTGAGAGGAGTAACAGCTGGCCTCTGGATGACGAAACAGCACAGTGCATTAGTGTAACTGAGAATGATCCAACAGTTTGTATTCAGATCTAATTAGCACTGTTAGCTATGGGTGTGATGCTGCTAGAATGAGCGTGAGTTTCACATTTCAGCATGATAGATGATAGATGAGCATGCGCCACAGGGAAAGCCCTCTGCAGTCCTTCACATTACAATACACAAATACAGTAGTTTCCTTCATTTTGTTTTAATTGCCCACAAAACAATTACTGTACAAAAAGTTGCGTTAATTATACAGTATTATTTTGTGTTCTCACTGCTCTGGAAAAAAATTCTAACTGTTCATTAGTTTGGTACTCTGTTTAATGTGTTTCATAATAAAAGTTATTTTTCAAAACAGAAGTGATGGTACTGGTTTTGCAATCTCAGTAAAAAATGAAACAAAATAATTACAAAAGCAACAACTATTTAAATGTTGTTCAGTATATGGACATGGAATGGCCTCTGTATATATCCCTGTATGCATGATGAGCCCCATTCCAACTAAAGGAGTCAAATGATCTCTAAGTTACACTTGTTTTTATTATTATCTTAATTGCAAATCATGCTGTTGTGATTATGAAAATGAAATTCATAGACAAAATTGTGGCAGACTTCCCTGAGGGGGGGCTTGGTGACCTTCCAAGAAACCCGAGAGGGTTGAGTAAGTAAGTTCACATGTCTTGACAGTGACATTCACTCACCGGGTGTTACAGCATGCCCAGGCATGAGCCTCAAGGAACAACAAACAAGAGTTCAACTAAGCGGTCCCAGCGCTGATTCAGGACTTAAGACTAATTATTATCATACAGTATATATACTATTGAAAAATATAAACATTTGCCTGTAAATATTGTAACGTGGTAAAGTTCACTTTCCTACAGATTTAGACAATCACAAGATGTCATAACACATTATGTAAATTGAGTAAAATTTATAGTTAAAATTGGATAAATTTGTTTAAAAAAAAAGAAAAATCATTATCTTAGCTTAACACTGTGATCACATTCTGTGTTAATACCAGACAATTACATATTTTTGAAAGTGTGGAAAACTTTCCAAGTTGCTGACATCACGTGCTAAAACCTCTAGCTGATCGTGCACATGTGTGGAGTGCACGACTTACCTGGAACTGACTTAGAATTCCCATAGGGCCCGGACATTCCGTGCCAAAGGTTGCTCAGCAGATGCTGCATGGGGCACAGACAGGGCTGTTGGGGGGCATTGGAAAGGGGTGCGGGGGTCTGGAAACTATAGGTGATCTCCAGGCTATTTTGGGAAACAAACAAGAGAGAACATTACACCCTGAGAATCATGTGGCTGACCCCCCGGCTGCAGATGTGACAGTCTGGAGGCTACATTGAAACATTTCGTGTGCCAGCTTCGGGGAATGATGAAATTGGTATGAGAGGAGCAGCAACAGGTGTTCAATCATGATGGCTGCAGGTCTGTTCTATAGTCGGCTGGCACTAGGCATCGATAACCAAAAAGACTCATACGAAATCCTCATAAACTTTTCTGGACAGGATTGATTGCATGATTAACCTACATCTTTGTGGTAGCTTGACTGCTGAGTTAAGTAGGTTAGCTGCTTTCATCAACCCGACATTCTTAACTTTCATTATCCATTTAATACACAAAGGGATATCAGGCAAGCACTGCTATAATTACAGGTTAGCATGCATAAACACACATTTATTTGTGTTCCTAAATAGCCAAGAGGAGCCACAATTTGTTCCAGAATATATTCTTTGAGGACAGAGTAACCCTGGGATATTTTGTTTTATCTCTAAAGACAGTAGGCCCCATGCATGAATGTCTAGGAAATCCCCACTCTGCGCTGGGACTGTGGGCCAAACACTAGGCATAGCATGGGAAAGGATATTTTGGGAGAAGAACAAATGTCACATGTTGTTGAATGTTGCTTACCAGCACAGCATCTATCTGCATGTTAGCACTATCGCTGGCCTCATTGGGCTGGCTTCCATGGGAGATATTATGAGGATTTTCTGCCTTTTTTAAGGGAAGTGGGTCATTCCTTTTAACCATAGTCTAAACAGTGGCTCTGTCATCATTTAGTTTGGACAGATGCCCAACAGCAAGTTTGTTTTTTCAAATATCTGGAGACTTGAATTTAATGAAGTCCCACACAGTCCACATAACTTTAAAAAGTCTTTTAGGAATATTCTATGATCTCAATAATTTTCTAAACAATTTTGCTCAATATCCACACACTGATTCCTTTCAGGAATCATATGAAGCAATGAGCAATGTAACTTTTCCTTCTGTATTTCAGTCTTCCGAGAAACAGTCAGCGTCAGCAGCATTCTGACTCTATGAGCAACGACTGACTGTGTCCTCTAGCTTTTTCCATCACAGTTGTGACATGTGCAGTTGCTGGTGATTTTTACCCCCTCTGAGGCTCTTGGGCAAGTGTAACATTTGACCTTCAGTTCCCTGCGAGAAAGAGAGAGAGAGAGAGAGAGAGAGAATCCTAAAGTCCTGGTCGCTCAGGCAAAGTCTGCACACCTGCTGCAACCCACTCCAGTTACTAGTCACCCCCTCATGTGAGGTGCTGGTACTGGTCAGGAGAGGGGGTGGATCAGTGGCTGTTGCACCCTCAGTCACACGCCAGTGTTTCTCCAGATGCTCTGCTCTGTGTCAGGCTTTACGGCCAAATCTGAAAAGGCCTAAGACGGCTCAATATCAGCCAACCTCCTCAGCCACAAAGCACTACTAATTAAGCTAGTAAAATGCATATTATATGTAAGGGATAGCGTTCTGTCAGGCGGTCATTATCTTGAAATATTCTCCCGACAGAGTTAATTATCCAAGATAATGACCGCCTGACAGAATGTTATCCCGCTTATTACCTGCTGAGTATATCAACAACATGATAGTGAATAATTGTTTTATACAGTACGCTACTACAAACAGTTTGAAAGCATAATCAATGGGCGGATTTTCTGTTTCTTCGTTAGGAATGAACACTTCATCTTCAATCTTCCAACCAATTTATGGACGTTTTTGCATCAGCTCGCCACTACAACTGCCATAAATATAATTGCATACTTGTTGAAATACGACATTAGGCATAGGCCTACCTTCTGCTAGTTTAAAGGTAGGATGATCCTTCTGCTATTCTGATAGGCTGATTGTGGCCTATAGCCTATGGCCAGAATGCCACAGTGCCACTGTATGCAGATTAGTACCTGTCCTTTTTGACCTGTCTTTGTGACTTGATCACTCTACTGAAAACAGGGAATAAACTGTGAAGATGAACAACACTCTCAGTGGCTGTCACACGGTAGTGCCTTTGATTATGTAATGCATGGTGTGAGTCTGTTTGTATGTCTGAGTGTGAACGACTGTGAGAGTTGTTGGGTTGCCAAATCAATTGTCTTCTAAATACAAAAGCTTATCTGTGGAGATCTATAGAAGTGACCTTGATGCCCCTCCCCTCTACACTACCCATCCTCAGTAAACAATATCAACCTTTAACCTTAGATTTAAATTAGCCAACCTCCAAACCTCACAACTCCATTGACATCGAGGATTAAGAGTGAAAAAGCATATTCTTCGACACATTAATCTTGCTCTTTCGGATGATTAATACAAAATCAGGATCTGAACTCAAACAGTTCCCAATCCTTGTAAAATGGAAATGATTGTTGGAACTGACCTACTTCCTTCTTAGGGCAGTAATGTCAATAAAACTTTTACTGCCTTGACCTAATGTCAACTTTCAGTTTTCAGTGATATAAATGACCTTGAAGAGGGTATTTTTCCTTGTAGGCTACTATTCAATAGACTGCTACTACTGTAATGCTGAGGGTGAACCCCAGCATGTTGGTTCTGTTCTTTAAGAAAACTTCAATCTCCTGACATTAAATTAATTTCAACATAAATCTGATGTCTGGGAGAATAACAACAACAACAAAACATCTTGGTCAGCGTTCACAACACGCAGAGTGTTAAAGGCAGAGCGCATCCACTACTGAGAGAGTGATAATGTTTCTGGAGACGTTTTGCAACACTGTGCAAGATGATAAACAAAGCCACGTGTTGAAGGGCTGTCTCCAAAGTGGGCGGGTGGGAATACGTTTCCGGATTGTCAGACCACGTATAAAAATGCCGCTGCGCACTTTCAACAGCAGAACTGTTTCCATAAGACTTACTAACAAAAGGCGCTCTTCACTCTTGATACCTAGGGCTGGTTCACGCATTTGATATTATAATTTCTTCCTTGACGATACTCGTTGTTTATAACAATTCGAAAATGCCGTTTCTTGGACAAGATTGGCGGTCACCTGGTCAAAGCTGGGTGAAAACAGAGGATGGATGGAAAAAATCCACTCAGGACGAGAAAAATAACAATGTTTCCGAGTTGAAGAGGTCAGTGAAGTTATTGCGTTGATGAACACATGTGACGTGTAGGCTATGACCAAAGTCACATTATAAAACCGAATTAGACTATAATGTATATAGCCTACCCTACAGAATTAATATCTAACAACGTGACATACCGAGTTGTTATTTCCATTGTACCAAATGCAGATGTCAGTATTGTTCAAATTTGAATTGATCAAGCCAAAGTCAACACTAATGAATAGGAACTGAGCTGATGGTAAATAGCTGGCAACCTACGTCGGCTGCTAGTCGTTTCAAATTACAGCATTGCAGCAAACTATTTTGCAATGCCTTTGTGGCTTTGCCTGCTAGGGCAAGACAGCATCTTCATCTCATCATCTCATTAGCCTTTCTAGTCTCAACCCCAGGATTTATTTATTGTGGTCTTTAGGCAAGGCTTATCTGCCCATTCAGAATAGCACACAACGTTACAATTATGTTGGACATGTTTTCAGCGATCGAAAGAGGACCTGCAGCTCTTTTTATTGCGTTTCATGTAGGCTATGCCAGTGTACTGTATATATTGTGGGGAAATGATACAAACTGACACAAGCTTTTGTTTTGGCCTGTGTCCAGGAGTTCTCAAAGAGTTCCTAAGCAAGTAACCAAGTATAATTGTGGTTTTGTGTTTGTTGTGTCTTGTAGTTTGTCTAAAGAGGAGGTGTACTACAAAGATAACCTGCTGCTCTCATTAAACTATGACGTGGCTGCAAAAAAGAGAAAGAAGGACCTCCTGAACAACAACACTAAAGTCCCCTGTGAGTGATTGCACATCTTTCCCTTACAGCAGGTCAGTGTATTTTACTGGAAGCTGACATGCAACATTAAGCCTTTGTCTTTGTCTTTGTAGATTTCCACAAAGAGAAATGGATATATGTGCACAAGGGGAGCACAAAAGAGGTAACGCTAGGACACGTAGACACAAAGTCATGTCCCTTTGGCTCTACAGTAGCCTATGTGTTAGGCTATATAGAGTTTCTTAGCTATGAACACTGAAACTTTAGCTGGACCATTGACAAAAACAGAATCTGTCTGTCCACGGCTTTCTCTAGCGCCATGGATATTGTACTCTGGGTGAGGCCTTCAATCGTCTGGACTTCTGCAGCGCCATTAAGGACATCCGTCGTTTCAATTATGTCGTGAGGGTAAGTAAGTATGTACGACATACATGGCTTAATAGTTTTTTGGTTAAGATTTAAGAATCGAGGAGTCCTGGGCTTCAGTCTCAGTCGAGCTTTACTGCTGCCCCTTGCCTTGTCAAAGGGTTAAAGCCCACGGTGTGGGCGTGTAGCTCAGAGCCTTATCACAGCTCTCCAGACAAGAGGCGGCCTGTGGAGATGTTCAGACCCCAGTGTGGCCCGCAGACACTTGTAGTCTCTGCTCAGTGTGTTTGTGTCTGTGTGGTTTGGCTCTGCCCTGTAAGACATACAGTACAGACAGATACACTCCTCTTCAAGTCTCTAGTCAAATATACAGCTTTACTTTTATCATTTTTAGTTCCAAGTGCGTGTGATCATCTATGTGGTTTTAGATGATTCATGGTATGTTATTAAGACAAAAGTAGGTTACTAACAGAACAATTGTTTGGAGAATAAAGGACAAGAATCATCCCAACAGACTGACTTGACCAGACTTGAGGGAAAGGAAGGGGGTTTCTATTAGTTTGGATCCCACAGGATGATTAAGCATAGGCATTAGGGGGGTTTATGAAACTGGATCAGGAAGGCAACTGACTCGGGGGGGCGGGGGGGGGGGGGGGGGGGGGGG
>JASCQY010000010.1:1191755-1201819 GCA_030264315.1 Sardinella tawilis
ATGAAAAGACACCACCTAGTGGCTGGAGTGGGAAGTAAAAATATTAATTGCACAGAAAATGAACTCAGTCCAGAACATGTGTCAAGCTGTGCACATCTGAGCCCTGGCTGTTGTGAGCTGACTTTTTTTTTTTCTAGGTTGACACCTTGCAACACATTTGAAGGGTGTGGCTTTTGCCAAAGGAGAAGCCTGCTTCCGAGTCAGTGCACAACATAGCTGTATCCCACCCTGAGCCTAATTCTTCATTTAATCTACTATGGCCATAGTCTAGTGGTTAAAAGTAGGTTACTGACTTCCTATGTGAGAAGATGAGAGCATGTGGCCTATGTAAAAAAATAACACTGCTTCCCCCAATGGAAATGAACTGGAAGTGTACGGAAATAGATCATCCGTTTGGACCAGCCCTATATGGTTTCTCTGTCTGAAGATTTAGGCATCCGACACTGACAGTGATCACACAAATAATGAAAAATGTTCCCATTTGTTAGAGAAAGTGAGAGAGGAATTTCAGATCGACAATTTCAACTGGAATATGTTGTTGCCTGAGAAATTCCAGCATTAAGCAGTGTAGGTTGGGCTGGACCTCAAATGAATCGAAGGCAGAGGATGTTGCATTTGGACTCCTTTGTCAAGTGTTTACACGAAAGATGACACGTAGGTAATGCCCCGTTGATGATTCAGACATGACACCACGAGAAAATCAGTGCAGAAGAACTGGAGGGAAAATTCTCAGAATGGAAGTCTAGAGTAATTTTCGTGCAATCACCGCGCACATCGTAAGGTGGTTGCCTTGGTAACCTTTGACGTCATCTTGCCCTGCCCTGTCCCTGCTCCAGGGGCTTGTGTGATTGGAGGGAAACCCCGTGGATTAGCCTGAGAGCGCTTGTGAGGATCAGCTGTGGAACGTAGTTAGCCAGCCGGACCAGGAACGCTAGTATTCCCTACTCTCAGGTAAGAGATAGTTAATTTATTTAAATTCTGTACCTGCGATGTAAACAGCGAAATGCAGCGTTGTGTTTTTACAATTGTTTTTGCAAATGGTTAGTTTAGTTTGCCATTACTGGATTTTAAAAGCTAATCGGTCTGCCACTAGCTGTCTTTCACTAGCGGTCGCAGGCTAGCTAATATTATGAACGTTAACGTTATGGGAGAACAATAAAGGAAAGATGACCAGATATTGAGTGGCTAGTCTGTGGTCGCCCATCGTAATATCGGGGAGTCTTTCATCATTTTGTTTTTGGCTGATCTCGACAAGCTGGCCAGAATTCCCATAGCAACCCTGGATATAACGTTAACTTGGCTTACGATATCCATGTCAATTCAGCTTGCAAGGCTGATGCTAGCTAATATGGCAGTCGGAAATGTTTAATTTCTCACCATTTACGACAAAAAAATATTATGTAACATCGAGACCAGCCCACTAGGTGCCTTCAAAACGCACCGTTAACGTTACCATCTCATTATTTTTCCTTAACGTTTTGGCTACCAGCATTTACATTATTGTAACAGAAATGGTGAAGTGACAGTATTTTTCATTTTACTAATTGTAATGTTAGGTCACATTTTTCTTGCGAGCAGTCTACCGTGGATGCATTTCTCCGGAAAACACAACAATGGGGTGGGTTCCTCGGAACTCTGAAGATGCACTTAGCGTTAAATTAGGAATTAAAGCCTACGTTATTTGATGCGAGGTTGAAAGTAATCTAGCTATCCATAACCATTAAGCCAGACTTTATGTATTTATTGTGAACTGAAAACCTTTATCCTGGCAATGTCAGCAACATGGGAAGATTAAGTTTCCGTTGAGATGACACGGTTACTTCAGACCTATCTATACCGTTATGGCTTTGACATCCCTTAACGTAAATGGAAAGATGCATCGATATCTGGCTAAACTTTCTAAATGTTCCTTGGATGTGTCGTATGGCATTCTAAATGTACAGTTGTTAAGCTGAATGCGGGTCATTAGATAACGAATTATCGTTACTCATCTCGGCAAGCACCAGTCTCTAGTCTTGAGGCCTAGTCAACTTGTCAGTTAACATTAGCTAGCTAGCTGTAGCGAACATGGGGTGGGTCAAACAATAGTAGACCACCAGGCTGTGAACATAATTTGGATTTCTATTTGTCTGGCCTTCACATTTCTTTTTCAAACCAAGTGATACAAATCGATCCTAAAGCAAGGCAATACTTGACACCTCACATTAGTCCAGTCTGATATCGAATCTCTTAGATGTCATTATTTACGTTATCGCTACCAAGCTAGCAACACCTGGGTCACCAAGACTGGTTGAGAGATGCTAGCTCATGGAGTGTAACGTTAATGTGTTTTGTTTGCGGAATTTGTAACAATAGCCAACACATTTGTTAAATCGAAGATAGTTTTGTCTAATCTGTCTCTTTATAACTCATTGGTTTAGTCAGTCATTGCCTTCAGTGTACAGTTGACTACAAATGTTGTACGTTTATGTGTTCTACTGTGTAGACAGTCAGGGCTTCCTGGCTAGCTGAAGCAGCCATGTGGATCAGTGATGGTATTTGTCTGTCTGTGCGTCCGTGTTTTAGACTAAGGCAAAAAACAGTGTTAAATTGACAAGCTAGCATAGTTTAAATCAGTTGAGTCTGGCAACCGTGGGTGATTACGCCCGTTCGTCAGGTTACGTCGTTGGGCAGCTGTATGGGAATGGGGTGTGGTGGGGAACAAGAACACATCCGCATTTTTCATGGCACGGTAGTGCCACCCCTGGCACACTCGCATGGACTGACTGGACTGGGTGCTCAGCGGTGCACTCCTTTGTTTTCAGTTACTTCGTTATCTCCTCAGAGTTTGCAAGGTCATGGAATCAGGCTTCATAGTCTCGCTATTTATTTCTATGTGGTGTTGGTAATTGATCATTGTTGCTTGGTGGTGTATGCAATACTTTAAAATCACCTAAAATGGCCAGTCCGCTACAGCTTTCATCAATTCTGCCGATGAAAGTGGCCCTAACACCTACAGGTATCCAGTAATTCACTGGCAGAAGTTATACATGGTGCTTTTGCTTTCGAAATTCAAGGCTTTCTCTGTCCTTGGTGCTGGGACAACAGACATCCTCTCCCAAATGTTTAGCTGCATAAAAGTGTCTTTGTTTCAACTAATGCTGGTGACTTAAGTACAGGCCTAAGGATGGTACTGTAAACAGGGCTGGTTGCTGGAAAAGGGCACCTTAAGGCTTATGGCCTTGGGCACCAAATTTCAGGGAGGCATTTTACAAAGCATATCGTGATTCATTTTTTTTCTTTTGTTTTTCACTTGTATTTCTAGAAAAGGGGGTGGGGGGGTTGGGCACAAAACTCAAATCTGACTGAGGGCAGCAAAAAGGCTAGAGCCTGCCCCGACTTGTAAGCCTGTGCAATGGTGGAGAGTGACAGCAATTGACAGCTCTATTAACTACTGTGTGTGTGTGTGTGTGTGTGTGTGTGTGTAGTCGTGAGCAGCCATGGACAAGAGCGAGCTGGTGCAGAAGGCCAAGTTGGCTGAGCAGGCGGAGCGTTATGATGACATGGCGAGTGCCATGAAGGCCGTGACGGAGGAGGGCAACGAGCTGTCCAACGAGGAACGCAACCTGCTGTCGGTGGCCTACAAGAACGTGGTGGGTGCACGGCGCTCCTCATGGAGGGTGGTGTCCAGCATTGAGCAGAAGACCACAGAGGGCAGCGACAAGAAGCTGCAGATGGCCAAAGAGTACCGGGAAAAGATCGAGAAGGAACTGAAGGACATCTGCCGTGATGTGCTGGTGAGTATGTCCTCTAGGTTGAGGAGTTGGACAGATGTGGATGGGTACTCCTCTTTATTTATTTATTTATGTTTTCCGTTGTTGGATGTTGTCTCCTAGTGAGTTAAACATGCCACATTTGCTAAATGAATATGCCTATGAAGAATTATGGCTTTAAGGCTCATGAAAATTGTCATGGTCCATTGGTAAATCATATTTTTAAGTCCACAAGTCATGTAATTTTTAAGGGCGATAGATAGCGAGTTTTCGAACACCTCAGACTTGTGATTGTGACTGTAGAATGTTTTCCATGTTTTCCTGGATTTTGTGTGTGTACCCTCATCCGGTAGTAGTGCAACTGTGCGTAGATGTGTTTGCACTGCGGCAGGGTAACCTTATAACCCACTCTTGAGCGCAGCGCAGTGTGTGTCTGCTGATGGCCGGCTGACGGTAATCCAGATCAGTCTCTCCTCTGCTTGCTCTAATTACCCAGCCTGAGTAGGGCCCTCCTTGGGCCCAGCTCATTACTGTCGCCCTGATCCCATTAGTTTCACACACACACACACACACACACACACACACACACACACACACACACACACACACACAGGTGTCCTCCCTTGGGGACAGGTGTCGCAGGTGACTGCCTCTGGCGTAGTGCGCAAAGCTCGGATTTACCACCGGACTGGCCCGACTGAGGAGGGAGCGGAGTGGTGAAACCAGCGGTTAGACCTCATGTGCCAAGTCTCTCAATCTCTGATTTTGATCTGTTAGGTGCCGATGCGAGTCACCCTCTCCATTTATGTCACCAGCTTGGCACCTTCATTGCACATTGTACTGGAAGAACGTCCAGAAGCAACTGCATTTGTTTATTGGGATAAGCCCCTTGAGATGCACCATCTCATTTTCCTTAAATTGACACACAGAAACAAAACCATACCGAGGACAAGTCTCCCATACTCACGCAAACAGAAGCTCCTCTACCCACTCGTATATCCACAAGTTCCCCAGTATAGTATGAACACATTCAATTGGCTATTTATTTACAGTAAGTCTAGCACTCATAAGCTCAGAGTGTAGCTGTTTGCTGAGGTGGTGAAAAGGAAGGCCATCTGTCCTCTGTGATTAATAAATAGCGGCTTTATTTATATGACGGCTCACCACGTGTCTTGACACTGGTGTATCTGTACCAGTGAATGTGTTTGGTACACCTGGGATAGAGACTACTACTAGCTTCTAGGCACAGGCATTCTCAGTGTCGCGTTCAGTCATTTTGTAGCCCCATCCCATCGCATTGCATTGCATTACGTTGCGTTGCATGGGCCCTCAGAGCCAGGAAGTGGAGGAGGGAGGTAACCAGTGGAGTTGGCACCGGAGCAGAGGACTCACCCACAGAGTGACTCAGTCCAAGACTGCAGCCGGCTGCTTCCACACAAGGATGAGGACATGGAGGAGGAGGAGGAGCACTCTCTCCGTCTTGTCATCCTTTCCCGCTACACACACACACACACACACACACACGTGCACACACACACACACACACACACGTGCACTCGCCAGGACTCCCAGGCGAGGGGGGGGGGTAGGAGAAGGCTATTCTGTTGCACAGGTTTACCACTTTCTCTAGCTTAACTTTCCCAGGTTTATCACTTAAGCACCCACTTGGGATGAAATACTCCCCAGGTTCCCCTCACTCCATGGCAGAGACCCATGCTCCCATGTTGCCCAGATGGGCAAAAGCTGTGGGCACAGCACAGAACTGAGGAAGGCAGACATCTGAAAACGTCACATGCTCGAGTCGACGCTTCACTGCTGCGACTCCCATCAGATGGTCAATAAAAGGCCAGAAATAGCCGCCACTGACTAATATAATAAGAACAGTCATGGATGTGGAGTGAACGTGAACTCCTGAGAGGCCAATCAGACATACTGTAGGAGGGGCTGAATTGTCTGTTTTCCCCCAATCAAATGCTGTGCACCATTCACCACAAGGCTCTTTGCTCAGCATGGCTTCCGTCGCCACTGGTCTGTTGCGCAATCCTGCTTGAGCATGCTGTCAGGGGAAGAGGGGCTCTGTGATGGCCCACGTCTCATATCCAAGACTTCTCCAATACCCCTGAAGAAAACGTGTGTGTGTGTGTGTCTAAACAGTGAGGGTGAGAGTGAGATCTGCCAGCCATCCAATGCTCTCGCCAGTCAAGGGAATGCTGCCAGTTCACCAGTGACTCCGTGCTTGCTCACTACTTCTTGCCGAAGAACAGCTTGTCCTTCACCACGCAGATACACTCCCACAACTCATCGGCTCGTCACAAGCTGTTGAGAGCATGGGTGGGGGTGTGTGCAGGTCTCTAGAGCATGTGCCAGTCCCAGCCTCAGGGACCTTGGAATGAGTGACATCACCAGAGGAGCCAGGGTATGAGTTTCAGTCGTGTGTGTGTGTGTGTGTGTGTGAGAGAGAGTGAGTGAGTGTGAGATCTTCCTGCAGCTCAAGAGTGCTATGGTCAAACCTCTGCTCTTGTCTTTGTCATTATACAAAAAGGATTCCATCCGATTGGGTTCCAATTCTTCGTGATGTTCAGCGCAGCCCCCTACCTCCTGCCATGTGCTGGCTCATGGGTTTGGCACCGTGTGTGTGTGTGTTTGTGTGCGCGCGCGCCCGCATACACACACACACACGCTTGGCTGTAGCAAGCGCTCTCCGCTCCAGCGATGGAACTGGGTTGGTCGAAAAAAGGAAAAAAAAAAACCTGCCTGCACACTCAGTGGGTCAGATGGTCTGCATGCAGGTGTGATGTAATACCTCTGTGGCTGTGACAAGGGCATCACGGACCGCATAACCCCCCCCCCCACCTCCTCCTCCTCCACCACCAACCACTCCCCCACCATCACTTCCCTCCTGCGGCGTCGGCGGTGTGGCCTGCTCGTCGGCCGAGTCCCACTGTGCCGCGGCGCTGGCAGCAGAGAGCAGAGCTCCAAATGAGGGATGGGGGAGTCGAGTCGAATGGAGTCGAATCGAATCGAGGCGAGGGGAGGGGAGGGGAGGGGAGTGAGCAAGTGAGCGTGTGCATTGACCTACTTCCCATGTGCCAGCTTGTGCTCTTGTGCACATTTCGCTCGCTCGCTCGCCCTCCCTCCCCATCAGTCCCCATCGCAGCGTCTCTCTCTGGCCTCCCTCAGCCTCCTCCTCCTCCACGCTCCTCATGCTCATATTGCCCCCGATGTGGAACAGGGGCTTTGGTGCTGGGAGCCGCAGACGCACAGACACGACATCCGAGGCGCTCCATGCCCTGTCTGTGCTTGTGTGTGTTTGTATCTTTACACCTGATGTAGGCTAGCCCCTTCACACAAGGATGGAGGATGGTTAGCTAGTTCCTCATTTGACCCCCCCCACCCCCCATTTGAATGTCACCGGTGAAAATTGTGATGGAACTACATGGGTTTGAAGATGTTCACTTTTAACATTCAAATTTACATTCAGTATGACCAGATCATGCAAAAACGTTGGTTTCGTTGAGAGTTTGGGGGAGGGGGGGGCACTCTAACCCTGTTTGGTCCATGGTCTGTATGCACAACTCAACCCCCCCCCCCCCTCTGTCGCCACCTCAGAAGCTGTGATAGCACCCTGCCCTTGCCAGTGACCTGGCCTAAACCAACAGACGTGGCTCTGTTTGTTTGTTTTTTTCTGACCGATTTTGCTGACTTCCTCCTTCCTTCTCACACTCTTTCAACCGTATTCCCTCCCTCGCTACACCTATTTCCACACATTCACGCTTTTTCTTTTGCTTTCTCTCTCTCCCTCTCTCTCTCTCTCACACACACACAGACACACACACATATATACACATGCGTAAAAACATGCTCCATGGCACAAAGTCTCACACACTCACTGCTGTTTTCTGCTTCTAGGACCTGCTGGACAAGCACCTCATCCCCAAGGCCACTCCCGCTGAGAGCAAAGTCTTCTACCTGAAGATGAAGGGAGATTACTACCGTTACCTGGCAGAGGTGGCTGTGGGCGAGGAGAAGACCTGTGAGTTTGTTTGTTTGTTTGTGTAGTATTTTTTTTTTTTGTCTGTTCATGTGTTTGTTTTTACAGGCACACACGCGCACACATACACACACATACCTTGTGTTTGTCACACATGACTAAGCAAACAAACTCTTACTTCCCTGTAAATTCACACACTGCATCTGTCACACATACACTTTCAACAAATGCAGATCACAGGACTTTTTTGCTCATGTCCACTTTTGAACACACACACACACACACAGACCTGCTTCCTCTTCACGTTGTTTACACATGCACGTCCTTTCCGGTGCTGTGGATGTCCTGCTGTTGTTTTTTTGCCCCGGCATTAGGGCAGCAACCCCCCACCCCCCTCCTGACTGTCTCTGGGGCGGGGGAGAGGAGCCCGGTGTTCCTGTTCGGACACAGAGCCGGCCTCCCTCGACAGGAAGTGAGCAAGCGAGCGAGCAAGTTGAGCTATTTGTGGTCCCATTCATAAAACTTGCTTGTGACTCACTGAGCCGGCCCCAAAAGATGAATGCATGCGCGGACACACACACACACACACACACACACACACACACTCTCTCGACACACAACACACGTATCCACAGAAACCCATAAAACAATGCCTGTCACACAACCCAGTAAGGCCAGAACGGAACAACCAAGCTAAAATAACATTCATACAATGAGGTGCTGAAAGGTGTGCATGTGTGTGAGCGAGACAGTCCCACATGTGCTTTCTCTCTGAGATATTGAATGTGTATGTGTTTGTGTGTGTGTGTAATGGCCTGTGTGCTGAGGAAGTCGGGACATGTTTGGCCTCCTGCATCCTGAATGGGTGGGCGATCGGTCAGAGAGCGGCTCACACTGAGGCTTGAGCGGCAGGAAGAGGCTTGTAAGCTGCCTTCCTGTGCCAAGGTCAGTCGAGGTGTGGTGGCAGGAAGGATGTGGCTTTTGTGAGTGTGTGTGTGTGTGTGTGAGAAAGACGGCATGTAAGAAGGGCGAATAGGCATTTTTCTGAGCCATGGAGTCACAGCAGTTGCAGGTGTAAGTATACGTAAGTATGCAAAAGCTGCCTGACGGTGGAGCACGCCCAGTCTGAGTCTGCTGAACTACTGTAGGCCTCGACGGAAGCCAAATGGAACTCCTTCCTGGCGGCATCGGCCTAAAGGCCCGGCCCACGAGCCTCAGTCAGAGGTACATGCCTCACACTGGGGCGAGGCAGTGTGGTCACCACAGTGACTGAACTTGGTCATAGGCAACATGCTTAACAAGGAAGTGTGCCATAACTGTTTGGATAGATCAACCTTTTTTTTTTTTTTTTTTTTTTTTTTTTTTGTTAGATTGTTTTGGTTTTTCACATTCAGAAATGCAAATTCCTTGCCTTATCATAGATAATGTTTTCCCTGTATGAAATGCATAGCATTGGTCAGTATTTAATAAGTATTAGTGATAGCCAGCAAATGAAGTCCAGTCTATCCTCTAAAGCTGTGATGTGTAAACAAGTTTAGCCAGAGTTCTGGCTAGTGTCCATCCCCCCCATCTCTCCTCTCAGTGTGTGTTGAGCCGTTGGATGGAGCCCTTAGCGCTGTGTGTGTGTGTGTGTGTGTGTGTGTGTGTGTGTGTGTGTGTGTGTGTGTGATGGAGACTGTGAGGGAGAGGGCCATAGTGTGCCATGTGGCCTGGTTTGGCATGAGGAGGAACAATGGCAGGAGGAAGCTGATGGGCAGCTCGCAGACTAAAGGAAGTTCCAGCAGGCAGAGGCCCTTTTGTGTGTCTAACAGACAGGCCTTTGTTTCCCTGGAGGGAAGAAAGAGAGTATTCTCTCTCTCTCCCTCTCTCTCTCTAACACTCCCTCCCTCCTTCTCCGGTCACTGTAGGTTTGTCAGTACTGTTCTGCCCCCTCGCTTCTTCTGTATGTCATTTGCGCACACACGTTCATACACACACCTTTGAACAATAGGCTCCATGCACATCCATCCGGCTGACAAACTTCCTGTTCCATTGGCCTCATTGCCCAATACATCCATAGATATATGGATTGTGTGTGTGTGTGTGTGTGTGTGTGTGTGTGTGTGTGTGTGTATATATATATATAATATATATGGCTACATTGCTAATTACGAAGGCGAGTTTAGAAGGAGCCAATATTTAAGAATCTTTGATACTGTATGTTGCCTAGCGTTAGTGCAAGTTGAATGATTAGATGGCTAATGTTTAAAGGAGAGGTTCGGTGTGATATGGACCTGGGGTGTATTGTAACATGATAACGAGTTAAGACATATGTCAAATAC
>JASCQY010000010.1:1202828-1213653 GCA_030264315.1 Sardinella tawilis
AAAAAAATACTATGTATTTCCATGTTCAACTAGGGGTTGACTACAGATAAACAATTTCCCAAAATTAGGTGGTGTATCCCTTTAAGTGCTGCGCTCAAGTGCACAGTGGCAGCTGGGATTCGGCTACCAGCATGCTAGCCAGGTTCCTTAACTGCTAAACCACCACCACCACCCTAGACTAGGGGCAAGGGACTAGGGATAAGGGATTAGGGATAAGGAATTAGGGACTAGGGATTAGGGACTAGGAACTAGGGATAAGGGATTAGGGACTAGGGGATGGGAGTACAGAGAAGAGAGGATGATGGGAGAAGCAAATCAATGCAGCGATGATGTTTGTTCAGTCAGAGCAATCATGGTGGCTCATGGGGGCTAAGGCATCATAGCATAAACCCGGAGACCTGGGTCTGAGCTGAGGTCATTTCCCCAACCTGGGTCCGAGCTGAGGTCATTTCCCGATCAGATCCTGGGTCCAGCCATAAGGTCATTACTCGATCCTGGGTAGTCATTTCCCAATCCTTCTCCCATCTCTCTCTTCCACTCATTTCCTGTTACACTCCACTGTCCTGTCACAATGAAAGGCAAAAAAGTCCCCAAAAATATAGATTTATAAACATGGTGGCTCGCCCAATTCACTTTTTTTTTTTTTTTTTTTTTTTGATATCCTCCCAGGCTTTTGATGAGGCCATCGCAGAGCTCGACTCGCTGAACGAGGAGTCGTACAAAGACAGCACGTTGATCATGCAGCTGCTGCGAGACAACCTCACAGTGAGTATGAGCTTCCCAAACACGCTGCTCCAAGGCCTCAGAAAGACACACACACACACACACACACAGAGTTCCTCACAGTGAGTATGAGCGAAAGAGACCTCTGCCTCGGTCCTCACATGAACACACCTGCAATGGGCGAATTCGACATTCCCTGACTTTATCAAGCCAGCTGCAGCCACATGCGGCCATCAGTGCATTTTGGGGTTGAAAACGCCACAAATACATATAGGATGAGAACACGAAAGAGCTTTCAACTCCGAATGCATCTCTGACTGCAGTGAGCTTGATAAAAGTCAGTAAGGTGATGTCGAATTCGCTTAATGTTTGAAAGTGAATGTTGATGTCTAAGTGTGTGCAAGAGCCCGCAGCGCACAGGCACCACAGTCGCTGGTATTTCTGGCATATCTTGGTCTAATCTTTTGGTATGCGTTTATTTCTCAGTCCTACTTCTTAATTTGGATTAGGATTAGATTTAACATTACTCCTCTTGAATTTTTCTGACGCAAGTCTTTGTTGAAAGCAACAGGCTTTTGGATGGCAATAAAAAGTCTATAAAAGTCTCTCCACCGCAAAATCGGTCGGAAGTCACCCATTGGAAACCTGAGAATTCCCGATGTAACGTGTTTGTACTAAAATTGTCAATTTTCATATTACAATGTCTATACTTTCACATTATGAGCGAACCGTGTCGAAATTCACACAACCGCGTAAAAATGCTTTTGTTGGGAAGGTGTATTCCTTCCAACATTAAGCTAGCTTTGATTTCATAGCTTTCCTAGTGATGTATAGGGGTTTACGTTAGCATAGCACAGGTTGAATTTTGAACTTTATAAAGCACAAATGAGGTTGACATTTATTGGCATGATGGCACACACCAAAGTACTTGTCCGATGTTAACTGACAGCAGAGGTACGTGATGGCCATAAAACAAATATATAGCTTGTACTTGGCGTTGGCTAACGTCACTATGTCATTGTGCCTATACACATAGAACACACTGCTTACCTGATGGTCCAAGGACTTCCATAATCCATAGGCTATTTCATGTTAAATCCACAATTAAGTCCGGTATTTCAGTCATGCAGTCATAGGCTACAGACCAGTAAATTGCAGCTGCATTATTTAAGAGAATTAACCTATTTCACACGAAGTTTTTACAGTTTATCACAAGTTCAGTACCGTAATGTTTAGAATAGCAGCATCTAAACGAAATGACAGATAATTAATTTTGAAGAAAATGGCAATGTGACTGGTTTTGCGCTGGAGGGTCACATACATGATTGATTTTTGATTGGTTTTCACCTTTTCGCTCTCTCTCCCTTTCTATCACTCATCCAGCTGTGGACCTCAGACAACCAGGGAGACGGCGAGGACGCTGAGGAGGGCCGAGAAAACTGAATCTTCACCTGTCCCGTTACGGACCAACACCCCACCCCTACCCCCCTTGTCCCCCAAAAACCACCACCACCTTCTTACCTTCAAACCTTCTTACCCATCCCACCCGCTGCACTCTACCCCCACCCCCCCCAATCCTTTTTCCTCCCTTCCCCTCCCCTCCCCTCCCCTGAACCTGTCATCGTCGTCACCCTGGCGCACCACCAACACTGAGACCACCTCATCGTCCAGCTTCAGTCTCTTATTAGTTCTCAACCTCCTTTGCCTCTTTACTGTCCCCTCTTTTCTAGTCATTGTGGGCTTTTCCCTCTGGGGTCTGTGTGTCTGTGGGGGTGGGGGAGGGGGGGGGTGGTAGGTGAGTGGGGTGGGAGGGTGGATAGGGGGGCGCAAATGGGAGGGGAGATGGGGAGGGCCTTGCTAGCTCTTGAACCTGACCGTGTGTGTGTGTGCGCGCGTGCGTGTGTGTGTGTTGTATGTGCGTGCGTGCGTGCGTTTGTGTGTGTGTGTTTACACACATGCACATGTGTGAGGTTGTGTTTTGGGAGCTCTATGCTTGGGCAGTAGGATGAGTGAAAGTCTGTGGGGAAAAACAACAAAAAAAAAAACGGTTTTGGTGCCTCTCCTGTGCTCTGTCAGCTCCTGTTGCCTTTCGTGCCATCCTAGTCTCCGCCCAAGACTCCAGAGCTGTCTTTTCTTGTCTCTCTCTCTCTCTCTCTCTCCTTTCGCTCTCTCACTCACTCTCTCTCTCTCTCTGTGTATGGTGGTGAATGCTTGTAATGCAAGTCTACTACCACCAGCTACGTGGGGGCAAAAAACAGCTCTGGAGAGCAGCAATGAGTTGACCTGGCACTGGGAGGTTTAAAGGTCAAAGGCGACGTGCGTCCCTCCTTCACCTTCCCCTCCCTCTGAAAAAAGCACATTCTGCATCTCAATAGCGCTTGACAGAGGGCGAACTAAACATGACAAAATGAGAGAGAAAAAGGTTACATTCCATTGACGGTCACTTGGTCCAGGTCTTTTTTTTTTTTTTTTTTTTCGTATTTGCCATCATGGGTGGCTTGCAAATAATAATAAAGAAAATATGATTATTTTTTTTTTTTTAAGTTTTGTTTTCCTTTGTTGCTCGGTCAATGACGAGGTATGGTTAACCCTAAGAACAAAGAGAGACTAGTATAGCTTGGCAGAGCTGTTCACCGTGCTGTACAATCAGAGCAGCGGAAGGCCCCTATGTGCTTAATCCAATTACTGCTTTTTTTTTCCTCCTCCCAATTAAGTTTTGTGTTACTGTTTAATTTTATAAACTGCCTTTGATTTTTTTCCTTTGATATTTGGTATTTGGAACTTGCTGATAGAATTTGCGGATCGTAGGAGAGGGCTATGGCTGTCGGGCTGGCTAGCTTTGTTTCATGTCTTTGGAATTTTTCATACGGAAACACCCAAACATACATGTTATTTGGAGGGAAAATTATGTAATTTCATGTAAGTGGAATTAAAAAAATAATAATTTAAAAACCATTGTGTTTGGTTATTCTTTTGAAATATGGATCATGCTACTTTAGATATTGGGAGTTGGGCACTTTTAAGTAGTTCTTGCAGGCACATATTGGTATGAATGGTTAGAACTCAACATTGTTAAAAGAGAAAAATGTATTTGTTATTTCTGTCCTTCAAATTCTAATCCCTCTGGTGGTCATACTTGTCATAGCATTGTACTTATTTATCTAACCAAGATTATTATGGTATGTGTGACACAAACTTGTTATTTGACAGATGTTGAAAGATCTGATGATGTCTTGGTAGGTGAAATTATTTACTTTGTAAAAGTCACAATTAACTGTATTTTACAAATGTGAAAGAGAATATAGAAAAAACAAGATAAAAAGGCACACAAAGCCAGGCAAAAAAACAAAAAAGCAATGATCTCGCATTAAGCTACAGTGAAAGATGAGCAGATGGGTTGGTCATGTAAAGGGGAAATTTGGACATGCATACATACATGCATATACAGTACACTGCACATACATTCCTACAGCAATAGATGTTTGTGCCAGTATTGACATGAACATAAATTCACATTAGGGTTAATAAACATAAAATAAAGAGTTAAAAATGTAGCCTACACAGTAAAGAAAAAAAGTAAAACGTGTAGTTATTTCTTCAGCGTCCAACAGAGGGCGCCACAAGATCATGTACTGTGTGCAGACAATAGAACAGATTCATCATTCATTCACCTCAGTCTGACTCTGTTCCTTTGTTAATCATTTTTACTGGAGGTGTGTTTATGGAACTACATGTATTTTTGAAAAGAAGTGAAGAAATATCTCTCCCAGATGCCTAGTTTACAGAAACATGCAGGGCTGGACTGGGACCACCATGACTATTATAATATATATATATATATGGGAACGGCACGTCCCAACCTACATTCCAGTGGAGGCAGTGGTCGAGCACAACGAGCTGCCAAAAAATGAACCGAAATGATGCAACCTGAACGGGCAGCAAAATAGCATAGCAATGAGATAAGGTAGTTCACGGAGCTTTTACTTTAGAAGCGTGCCCCCATTGCACATTAGCCCAATGCCCTTAAAGTAAATCAACCAATGGGCCACATTTTGTGTCTCAGATACCATCACTGCTGATAAAAATATTTTAAATATACTTTTTTTTCACAAAATTATGACAGCCGGCCCAAAAATATGCGTCGGCCCACCGGCCATTGCCCTGTATGCCCTATGGCCAGTCCAGCCTTGGAAACATGTTAAAGGGAAAAGAAAAAGAAAATTTGATACAATATATGCCAAATAGCAAACTGGCAGCTAACATCACCTGAATGGGGCATAGGAAAAAGAGTGTCTGCACCCAATTCAGTCAGTGTTTGCGGCTGGTTCATTATTCTGTCTATGTTGTATCAAATTTTCTTGTTCTGTTACCTACCGACAGCACAAATTGTTGAACTCAACAACAGGGCTAAGGATTGATTCACACTGGATTTCCCGTCTAAAATGTGTGATGTTTTTCTTAGACACCATAGCTGCCTTGGGATTACCTAACTTGACCATGAGCCAACTGGAGCCAGGCTGATGTTTATATTAACCTACTGTAAGGCAGGAGTACAAAATATTTCAAATAAAGCATCATCAACATTTTTGTGCCAACTGACATTAAAGAACTGGTCATATTTAATTTCTTCACTATTTAAATAACATGATAAATAGTTTCTCTACTGATTCCCTCATGCTTTCTGGGCTTGACAAGAATTCAGTGTTGTAGCTTTTGAGAAAAAAAAAAAAAACACCGTCCACAAGATATAGATTGAAATACATAGGTGCTTGGCAAGCACACAGTTAAAGGTGAATTATCCGGAAAATCTGGAATAATGCTGCCATGGGGGAAGAACACACCAGCAGCAGGAGATGTGGCCACGGCTGACATGTTATCCAGGGTGTGAAATAGACCTCGTAACCCCTGGCCAATAGAAAAGTGAGATAACATGAGACAAAGGAAGAGGTTCAGAGAGAGAGGACGAAGGAGGACAAAAGCATGAGGACGAGGCCGAGAGTCGAGCTCGACCGCTCGGCGCGGTTACACAGGCTTCCCTTGCAGCACACAGAGCTTGCGTAGATGTTGGGCAGGGCCACCTGGGACTGAGATGCTCCACATAAACTCTCAGAGGCGCATCCTTTCAGGGTTATTGTGCGACCATCAGTGACCACTGTGAGCATGTCAGCAAAGAGGGAAGAGGGAAAGAAACTGTACCAGTAAATAATGTAATATATAATAATATGAGAAGAATGTGTCTTATTCTAAGGCAAACATACAGCATCATCGAGAGGCACACCTTTGGATTTGATGCAACGGTTTTCATCTCCCAAACACTCCACAGCGCTGGCACAATTATCCCCTGAACAGGTGAAACATCTCAGGCCATTTTTTGAGCTGTCAAGTGGTTCCTCTGGAAGACATTTACAACATTTCACAGTTCAAAAGCTTTACTGTCACTATACTCTGAATGACTTCCACAGCAATTTATTTGGTGTAGATTTGCGATATGACATAAAGATGACTAGACTTATGTTTTTTTCTTTAAATGAGAGTGTAAAACTGTTTACTCCTATTTTAAGCATACCCACCTGGCATTTCACGGGCATTGCACAAGTCGGTCTTACAGCAGTGACTTTCATAGTTTGATACAGCAATCCCATAATTGATTGAGCCAGACGGACATTGTCCAAGTGCAGTGCAGAACTTCATGTTGATATGATTTACCTTCATACCATCTGTGAACAAAAGACCATGCAGACAGAGTACAAAGAGGTGTAAAACAGAAAAAAGGAGTATTATTGTTTATTAATATTCTAAAGCAATAGTGGCATTTTTTGTGTAACACTAGTAGAACTAGCAAACTACATAAAAAGCACACAAAAACTTTTAAAAACTTCTAAGAGAAGTTACCAATAAGCATTGGGTGGCAATAGTCACTGATGTCAATAGTATACATGTAAGGTTTTTTGTTTTTTTTTTTGGCAGTGGTTTCTTAATCTTGTACCAGAACTGCTAGATGGCAGGTGGGAATAACAAGTTTATTCACTCTTAATGACTACATCGCATCCAAATTCATATGAAGAACATACTAAAGCTAACTGATCAAAAAGAATGAACTCTCCAGGTGCTTCCCAACTCACCAGTGTATGTTGTTACTCCAATGCTGACACACTCTCCAGTAGGACAGTCCATCTCTGATTCCGTGCAGTTTAAAGACGTCTCTGGAATGCACTTAGAGCACTTTAGGGAATGCACTGAAGCACATTTGTTCACATTAAATTATCATCACATTATTTTTGCTTTTCATGTTATGATGAAATGAGTGATTTATTATGAAAAAAAAAACTTTCAACAAACAGCACGTTTTTAGGCTACTAGACTTTCAGTGGTAGTCATATTAATTATGCAGATCTAATGATAAATAATCTGTTGATCTGTTAGCTTTTTCTATAGATAAAGGAACATTCATAGCATCAGTACATTCAAAAACAGAAAGAAAGAAAAGAAAATCGATGAAATACAGTACCTTTCCAGACAAGCATGCTCACAACAAAGAACACAATTCGGCTGTCCATCTTGATCAGGGAGAAGTGGGGATATAAAGTCATAGGTCCAAACTGATAATGCTGTGAAGTTGTTGCTCCTAAGAGCGTTCAAACCATTGACTCTAAACGAGGTTCAAACAGGACGCCACTCTATCACAGCTCTTGAAAAGTGATTCAAGTTATCCCACTACACAGAAACCACACATATCCACATCATGTCTAACCCTCTCCAAAGGCACAGTAAACCCCAAGCCCATGTCCCACTCTGAACCATACACTGTGAAAGGGACACTCGGAAAAGGGCTGTCCAGTTAGCCTTGCCTCTAGTGATATAGTTGTAAGGTGAGAAGCCTCACAGGTGTTGAGATCAGGAAGAATGCACAACTTGAGGTCATCCTATTCTCAAACACTTCTGGGGGGTGAAGTATTATGAATGAGGAGCATCCCTCAGGGAGTGTTCTGACCTGAATAACTCCATGAGATTTGTAACAGTCCAGAATATGCTTGAAATTACATCTCCCAAGATCACAGCACTGGGAGAAACAAGGCATTTTTTCTGTTTAAAGTAGAAAAGGATAAAAACAGTGATTAGGATAGAAATAGGCTTTTAGTGTACATTCCAAGGAAAAGTAAAATACTTCAATTATCATGTAAAATTTCAGCTTTATTGATATAGTATTCAGATAGCCATTTTGAGAGAGGGAAATGGCGCTTACCAAAACTACTAATATCCATGTTGTGACACATAAGTTACGAGTCCATAAACATAAAATACAAAAATTTGTTTTTCTCCCCAACACCAAACGCCATCGCATTTTATTCTCATAAATGTACAACACAGAGGCTCTGTCTAGTTCATCTTGTCCTACAGCCTTCAGAGTTCAGAGCAGCCTTAGAACTGATTCAGTGCCATTGATGTGATCATGCATGTTAAAACCAGGCTCACATCTCCCCACCAGACCGACCCCATCCAGTCAAGTTGCACTCATATTGGGGCATTCAGTACATGACCATCACACATGACCATTTAGACTTCATCACATTCACATCACCACAAAAAACAAAAAACAGGTCTGTCAGGGGTGAAGCTGTAAATTGCAGTGGTAGAAAGAATTTAAAGAAAAATAATAATGGACATCTGTTTTTATTTATGACTTTTCCAGATTATACGCTCATGCTCTCACTCTCTTGTGCCAGTCTGAAAACTTAACCTAGACAGAATCAGTCCCATGATCTAGTGTCTCCAACCCCCTCTCCTCTCCTCTCTGCTCGTTTCCCCACCCCACCCCACCCCACCCCACCCCACCCCACCCCACCCCACCCAACCCCACCCCACCCCACAATCACATCATCATCGTCTTTCAGGATCTCTCCTGCTTGGCCTTTAAAAGCACTCCAGTGTCTGCCCTAACACTATGCTTTGGCCCGTTCCAGCCGGCCCACCCTCCCGAGCTCAGATCCTCTTCTCTCCACACCTCCGCCGGCTGGCAGGGTAGGATAGGGCAGGTGGGGGTGTCGGAGCTTGAGCACTTGCTTGCTTGCTCGCTCGCTTGCTCTCTTGTTTGATCTCATCTTCCACTGGCCGTAGCTTCGCCAACAATGGGGTCACTAAGACAACAAGCGGCTGTACTCAGAGAGGGCAGAAGACTTCTTCACACCATCCCAAATCCGAGCTGCATAGTGGAACCTTTTAAAGACCAGCAAACACAAACACACACATACACACACACACACACACATGAAACTGTTAGCATATCCAAAACAACAATCACTCCAAACAACAACACAACACTCTTTCTTAATAGGCTTGAAAGCTCCTTCTGGATGCTCCACACCACGGACACTGACACTGACACTGACCAGTTCTTCTCGGTGAGGATGGTGTGGGACAGCTGGCTGCGAGACATGGCCAGCACCTGGCTGCGGAGCTTGGCCACCAGCGACGAGAAGCTGGGGTGACCCCTGTATCCAGGCAACAGGGAGAAGAGGGGCGCTGTCCCAGCCGCAGCCCCCGACGCTGAACCTGGAGGAGGAGAAGGAAGAGAGGGAGAGAGAGAGAGAGAGAGAGAAAAAGTACAGACACAGGTTGGCCATTCAATGTGCTGTACAAAAGTAAAATAATATGGACAGATGGAAAGTCACTCGGGTGATGCCAACGTTCACATCGCAAACGGACGTTAAGCCATGATCACCCGAGCCTCTCATCCCGTCTCACTCAGCACCTACAGGAAGTAAAGTGTAACAATTACACCCCCCCCCCCACGCACACACACACACACACACACTTCCTTGTATGCTTTATTATGATAATCCCACAGACATAGATAGCCAGCAACCAACCAGCCTTGTGTCTCTGCTTTCGGTTCTTCCACAAGACAAATTTCAGACGCATAATGAAACTCAAGAACTTTGCCTACGGGGCAAAACTGCCCTAGTCTACGTCAGACAAAAGGGCCATGCAGCTTCAGGCAGGAATTTCTGGAGCAACAGAAGGATTTAATTTCTGCCACTGATTCACTCCTCAGGGGATTCAAGGGCACGGCCATAATGCTCTACTCAACTGCACCTTGCCTCACAGGCATCACTCTGGCATCAATCTAGCACTCAAGCACAACCCAACTACCCTTTAAGATCAATATTCCTTCTTATTAATTTTCATAAATAATCAATAAATAATTCTTAATTATTATTAATTATAAAAATAATAACAATAATGAGTGTGTAGCTTCCCTCCCGACACTTCAAGAATACCCTGAGTTGGGGGCGCCTCTGCTCAGTTGGTTAGGCGCCGTACTATGACTCATGGTTTGATTCCGGCCCGAGGTCATTTCCCGATCCCACCTCATCTCTCTCCCCACTCACTTCCTGTCGCTCTTCAGCTGTCCTATCACATTAAAGGCAAAAAGCCCATAAAAATATCTTAAAAAAAAAAAAAAAAAAAGAACGCCCCGAGTCGGTTGACCGGGAACCTGGGCTTTTCAAGCAGCTGGCTAGGGCGTTTTCCTCCCCATCTGTGGTTGCTGTGAGGTCGCAGGTTCGAGCCCCGGCGTATGCAGGGCTGGACTAGTGCAGATGACCTCGGCTACACTCACATTAATTATAATGGTTGCAAAGTTCGTGGGATGTAGTTTTGGGAAACACATCTCTCATGTAACAACAGGACAACTGGACAATGGTGGTTATCTGTGAGGTTTATTCTGTAGTTCTAACTTAAATGTTGGGCCACACCTGTGTCACAGCTGCTTAGTCCCAAAGCTGATGACTTAATTGTTGACTACGGTGTTAGGGAAATAACCCCTCAATGGGTCTCCCTGTGACAGATTCTGTAGTTGAGCGAACAGAGGGAGGAAGAGGAGGAAGGAGGAGGAGGAAGAGGAGGAGAGGACGCTCACCTGCTCTTGTTAAGGCATCTTCTCCATCGCCATCCAGCAAGGGGAGCAGGAAAAGATTCACCTCCGTCTCCAAATAGTCTCGGCCCAAGCCGGGGAAGATGTTACAGTCTAGCATGGACAGAGTGCCTGACACACACGCACACGCACACACACACACACGCACACACACACGCACGCACGCAC
>JASCQY010000010.1:1244387-1256637 GCA_030264315.1 Sardinella tawilis
GCGCAACTGGCGAAGAAACTTTTAATTTCACTGCATTTTTACACCAGTATCATATGCATTTGACAAATAAACTCCTTGTATCCTTGTAATTTACAGCAGCATTTCAAATACTTTATTAATTGTTTGAAAATGACAGGTGTAAACATCTCCAAGTTTAATCTCTCATCTGCCATGTTGGACTGACAGTTTTTTTGGGAATGTTTTCTTGTTGAAATTTGATGAGGGAGTCATAGTCTGCGTAGTCTCTCGTTCTGTCTCTCTCTCGCTTTCACACACACACACACACAAACACACACACACACACACTTATAATGAAACAAGAATAGGGTCAGTATGACCTACTGCTAGTATATTTCTGGCAAATTAGAGGAACTGAGATTTAGTGATTCAGCACGCCATTGACATATGCTCATAAAGAGATAAAATTGTACCCCCGTTTCTTAGTTAGTTTTTTTTTTTTTTTTACAGAGAATTATAGGCTACTGTAAGATGGTATTGAATGCCTTTGCCAAATACCTCAATCTTATTAACTAGACTAAAAGATGTTGCATTTCCTGGGCCGAGATGTAGTGAAGTCTTTCAGGTGCCTGTAATGATTCCCAGTGGGCTGCTGTGCAGTTCCCTGGGAATTGCTTCCTTCTGGCCTCCATCTGGCCCTGCGCTAATGGTTCTCCCTCTATGACGTTGTCCCATCTCTACAAAGGAACTAATTTCTTAACGACCACCGGCTTCTTGGTCACCTGTCTCACTGAGGCCCTTCATCTCTGATTGCTCAGTTTGGAAAGAGTTCTCGTGCTTCCCTCTTCCGTCTAATATCTCTTCCGTCATCTATTATCTCTTCCGTCTAATAATGACAAGAGTCAGTCCGCTACGGTCTACTCTGTAGCACTTTCCATGCTGCTATTAGACAATAGACAATGCATAATGAACAATACACTTTTCTCGACCTCGTGCTTCACACACCATCCTGATATAGACAGATACTTGCATCTCAGTGTGCAATTTAGTCAGCCTAGAAATATATTATCGGTCAGGTTTTACAGCAAAGGTTCTGGTTGGCAGGTAAAGGCTACAAGGACCGGTTGATAGAAACAGAATGCATTTGGACTCAAACGTGGCCATTAGGCCTACTACTAATGATCTGAATGCTGATGAAAGTGGGATGCTTGTGTTTTAGTTTTAATAACATGCTGTCTTTGTAAATGTGCAATTATTTGTAATTGTGTATATTTTGTGTAGATTTTTGAGATAAAATAATTGAACACAAAATTTAAGCATCTGAAAAATTCTTGCAAAATGGTAAATGGAGGAGACATAAGTAGTGGTAGGTAGAACAAATGGGAAGTAAATAAAATACACAATAGCAAAGCAGTATTTATTAAAAGTAATATTAAATGATTTTCTTCTAGACGTCTACAGAACTCTACAATCCAGTTCCAAATCTTCATGAAATCGATTGTCACCAATATTTATAGCTTGTTAATAAGCACCGTTTTTTTGGGACTGCCCCATCATCCCAGCACTCAGTTTAGCTGAAGATCTCTCAAATGAGAATAATAAACCTGGTTCACAGTCTATGAGACAGACTCCCTGTCACAGGTCTGGAGTATTGCACATGTAGCTCCCATCCCCTGTGAACATCATTCACGAATCCCCTCTGGTGGTGAAAACTGGTGTTGCAGTGTCAAATTCAAATGTATCCATAAATAAATAAAAAAAAATAAAGACATGGGTTTTGTATGACAGAATACCTAATGTTTACAAAAGGATGGTGTCTAAACTAATATGTAAATACCAGCTTAGAGTTTCAAAGCAGGCAGGCCTTCTGTATGAACTAGAAAGTTCCCAGAAAGATCCAGTTGTCAGGGCCTTGTTATGGTACTTGGTAGCTACCTATTGATAATTCCTCCTCTATATAAATAGAAGAAAACTAACCAAACAAATGCTTGGCATTTTGTCAAGGAATATGTATATTGTATGGGAAAAATTCTGGATAAATTCATCAAACGTCAAACTCTACCAGACTCACCTACACTTCCTCTTCTACCCCAGCACTGCCATGGGTCGACTCGAAGGAGGAACTACGTCATGACCTTGGGGCATGTGACGCAGTCGACCCCTGTGGATCCTTCCGCCATGGCATCCTGTCTCAGCGATGCTGACGGCAGGGACCCTGCTCTCTCCCTCTCACACCGATGTTTATGGCAGTGCTCGCTCAAACAAGGTCGTGGAGGCCATGTGTGTACACAGTGAGTTTGTAGGTCTATGTTTGTGTGTTTGTGCGTGTGTGTGTGTGTGAGTGTGTGTAAAGGGGGTGGGCTGGGAGGTGTTAGGACAGTATTTATGTATGTTAGTGCAAATAAAAGAACCATACAAAAACAATTAATTTTCATATTTTGTATTTTAAAAAAATATTAATAGTGATTGAGATTATGAATTAATAAGAACATAATGCCTCCCAACACAACAAATTACAATGGGCATTGACATCACTGGAAGAAGAAAAAAAAAAAAAAAAAAAAAGGGTGTGGCCGATTTTTTTTTTTTCTGAAAGAACGGCAAATAAATAAGCACAACCATTATCAAAGATATAGTAAACCAAGCATGTTTAAGGGTGGCAGTGAAATATTAACAATAAATTAATATCCAGCTCAGGGGACAGAGTTTTGGCAGAACCTCAGCCCTGGAGTCCAAAGCTATTTACATTAAAGTGAACCCTTACAACCCACTTGAAATGATCCATTATGAAGAGGGTTTGTAGAAAACGTTATGAAAGCCATAGGAGCACCAACTGTATTACAAAACCCACAAAGAAAAGCTACAAAGAAGAAAAAAAAGAAAAGGAAAAAAGAAAACCACCAGTTTGGTAGAAAATTCAAGTTCAAAGACATCTGTGATACATTTTCTGAAGAGTGATCAGAAGTGATTTGCAATTTCTCACTGAGAAATGTGAGTAGGTATTGAATAATAACATAGACTACTGTACAAAGCTTCCTGTGACTTGGAAAACAAACACACACATGCATTTCTATTAAAAAGAGACATAAATAGATTAGGTGGGATGGCGTTATGCTGTCTCCAGCACCATCCAGATTAAATACAATGATAAACCCAAGCAAACTCAGAACAGTACATGATTAGAATTCAACCAGAGCATATAAAATGACAGAGCATCATAATTTACAGTCTTTCACTAGCACATGATTGATTGATTGATTAATTAATTACGTCCAGAAACGCAACAGAGATTATGAATGTAAATCACAGTGATCATTCTCCTTACAGCAGGCAATCACATTTCAGCAGGAGTCACATTTATCATATAAACAAAGATTGTGCCATACAAGTTTCTATGTGCGTGAATGCGTGCATAAATGTGTTTTGCGTGTTACATCACATGCTTAATATGGTTTGCATGAAGCGTTTAAGCAGAGGTATGATACTGTGCCTCAGAATTAGCAGACAGAAAACACTCCTAAGTGCGTAACAGAGCGAATGCAACACTTGCATAAATAGGGTTTTAAAAAAGCCTTGCTGGGATAGCTGATTGTCCCTGAGACGTCCACTATAACTGGAAGTAGAGGCAGTGCAAAGACTTTTCTTTGGAAAACTAAGTGTCCCACAGGAAAGAGAATCTTCGACTCCACCAGTGTCCGGTACTGCTCAGAAAGGACACTAGAGGGCGCTCTAACATGCAAGTCATCCACTCTGCCTTGCTTTGTTTGACCTGCATGTGACAATCTTTACAGAGTGGCTTTTAGGTTAGTTAGCCCTGACAGAACAAGCCACAGAACCAACAAAGTTAACCTGACAGAACAAGCAGCATTCCTTGTTAGGTTGCATAGAGTAGACCTGGCTGAACAAGCAGCATTCCTTGTTAGGTTGCATAGAGTAGACCTGGCTGTATATCAACCAGACATACAAAGGATGCCTGTAATTCTATCCCTAATCATCTGTACAATTGCAGGACAGGCTACATAGGACCTTAACATTCAGAGTTCATTAAAATGAACAAAATCATGACACATTTGTCCATTGTGTGACCTGTAAGTGGTTGTCAGACATCGAAGTCGTCCCTAGTAACAAGAAGGGAGATAATCTAGCTGCTTCTATAGCGCTTTTGACAGAAATATCTGTGAGGTTACTCTAAAAGTAGCATAATAACGTAAATCTACTTTGAAATGTGTAAAGTTTGCCAACTGGCTATCCCAAAGTGTAAGGAAAGGAAGAAATAAAGTTACAAAGGTGTAAAAAATAAATATTTCCATATTAAAAGCTACTATGTTTGGTTAAAGGCATTCTTCTCTTCTCTTTAAAAAAACAAAACAGGCATTTTGTGTCGATCCCGAAAAAGCAGACATGACTGTGTGACACATTTCATTTCAAAATAACTATACAGTGGAATTCATACAATTTGCTTTTTAAAAAAAAAAAAAAAAAAAAATGAAGAAAATACCAGCCCTGTCTTTCCCTTGAGAATACTGGCGCCACCAGGGGGTGTTTATCCCTTCACGGCGCCCCAAGGCTGCAGGGTGGCATGGGGCACGATGAACTGGGGCGGAGGTTTGGGTAGCAGGTAGTAGCCCACCATGGGGGGCGTCGGCGGCGGGGGCGCACACACTGTGGTCAGGAAGACCGGTCCCTTTTTCTTGTACTGAGGAGCCCACATGGGCGCTGGGTGGTAGAAATACTGCAGTCCAGCCATCTGCTGCTGCTGCTGCTGCTGTTGGGAGAGATGGGACACAAGACAGCCAATGAACAGAAAGCTTTTAGTTTTACCTCAACTCAGCTGGATTGAGATATTACACATGACGCTACTCAGATGTGATGCTACTCAGACTTCAGACTCCACCTACAAGCGCTTCAGCAACCACAGTAACAAGGTTAAATTAACAACCAAAGTAACTAAGTTAGTAACTTTCGCATCTAAAATACAATTGCATATGCCCTACCACTGAAGTTGCTAACTTTGCAGTCCAGTTTGCCTAAATTCTATAAGGTGTTCAGTGGCTGTCACGTGCAAACTGCTCAAGAATTGTTTTCTACTTCACACGAGCCTTTGTGTGCACAGTTTAGGTACCTGAGATTTCGGCCCCTTGCGTGGTCCACGCGTCCTGGGCTTCATGGTGATGACAAACGGCTTTGCCTCAGCTTTCTCCTTCCTCTCCTTCTTCTGTTTCTCTCCCTCCATCTCTCCGTCCCTCCCTAGATCTTCTTCGGCGTCGCTGGAGGTCTCAGACCCGCAGTCGGACGAGCTGGCTGAGTGGTAGTCTGAGGTATCAAGGTTCGCGAGGTCTGACGGGGAAACGCCACCGTCTTTGACGTCTTTGACGTCTTTGACCTGACTCTTCTTCTCTTCCTCCTCCTCCTCTTCGTCCTTGCTGAAACTGGCAATGGTGAAGTACCGGCAGTTCTCTCCAGACCTACAGTGGTGGGGGGTCAAGAAGGACAGACATTACTTACAGACCAAACAGCAAACACAAATAACCCTGTTCTCCCATTGGAACAAATTGAATGGGGCTTTTCAAAAACTCTGAACCAAAACAATAACACCATGCCATGGCTCATGTTTGCTTGCATGACTGATGTCCTTGGGAGCAGGTTAGACGACATTCACAGAGTTTTGCTTTTTTGAAATTCTCACAAAAACACATCGTCAACCTCAGTGGAATTCCACACATCTGGTGTGTCAAACAAGGATTGGTTGCCTGTGACACACAATTACCACAAAGTGGGATCAACACCGGTTTAAACTTTGCTATGCACAAGGACAGGACATTTTTTTAAACATGTTTAACACACAATTGCAAGCCGCAATGAATACTGTTGAAACTGAGGGACTTTTATTACCATAGTTTTAGTATGCATTATCTACCAGTTGAATGTCATGTAGTGGCTGGCCTATGTTATGCACTGCATGCACCTTTTCCACGTGACGAGCTTAAACTTGCTGTGCCAAAATGCTGAGTAGTCACATAGCTCCTGTAGGGAGCATGCAGTTAGGCTCTCATCAACATATGGCAGCCAAACTCGCTCTGCCCTTCACCGTTTGAGTGGATCCTAGCACACATTTCAGACAGGACACTTCAAGAGAGGCTTTGGGCGCACAAGATTCAGACAAAACTTTAGCCTAGAAGTCTAGAGACAGACCCAAGTGGTCTGATCAAAGATTTTGGCGGGTCTGATCTATCAGGCAAAGAAAACTTTAGTTTGTCCCCCATGCTGTCAGTGGTCCAACAATAAAGCATTAAAGGGTTGTGTGAAGTAGAAAACAATTCATGTCTGGGAGGGAAATTGTTTATTTCCAGCCTAGCAATAACAGCATGCTATGACAATCAGTGATTTCAATGAATAGTCTGATGTGATGATTGTAGTATTGCTCAATCTCTGACGAATCACTGAGCGAGTCATTTGTCCTGCGGGCATGCATGTGACAACACTGGTGTTATTTTGTCTGACAAACTTCATGAGTCAGAGGGTAAAAACACCTGTATGTACAGAAGAGGGTGTGTCCTGGCCGACACATGCATATGGGAGGGTAAGCACACACACGCAGTAAGCACACACTCCACGGGGTGAGTTCTCCAGTTTGTTGTTTGTGTGTGTGAGTGTGAGTGTGACTGTGAGTGTGAATGTGAGTGTTGTACCTTGTTTCTTGGATCCAAATAAAAGTAATCAAGTGTGTATGTGCATGTACATAAACAGGAACTGTGTGCCACTATTCAGGTCCTTGTGGTCAACATGTGATCTCCTGATGATGCAACCCCTTCACTGTCTCTTGGAGAAAAAAAAAAAAAAGAAAAGAAAAGAGTTCCAGAGAAGAGCGAGACTCACCGCACGCACACCTCCTGTGGGTCGATCCAGAGCGTGATCTCACGGGGCAGGCCAAGCTCAGACGGCTGGATCCCGCTCTCCTGGCAGGCCTGCAAGATGCAGTCGTCACAGGGGGCTCCCACGTTCATCCTGATGCACCTGACAGGAGTAGACATAGATGGCCCGTTAGTCTAACTGTCAATACAATATGACAATTACGGGGTGTGTCTGACTTTGGCTTGAAGCTTAAGATGGCTTAAATCAATGCGTGCTTGACTTTTTTTTTTTTTTTTTTTTAAGATATTTTTATGGGCTTTTTGCCTTTAATTGGACAGGACAGCTGAAGAGTGACAGGAAGTGAACGGGGAGAGAGAGACGGGGAGGGATCGGGAAATGACCTCAGGCCGGAATCGAACCCGGGTCCCCAGAGTCATGGTTGGGCGCCTAACCAACTGAGCTAGTGTGCCCCTGCGTGCTTGACTTTTGCCCAATGCCACAGAGTCAAATCCAGGATGCACTACTTGGAAGTCAGTTCCGCAAGCTTGTCTACCATCTCAAACAAACCCATGACTTCAAAGCACCGGTATGTTTGTGGTTTTTAGTCATGTGTGTAAATACCCTACAGAAGCCAGATGCCAACAATGCCAAGACATAAGACAGAGAAATCCCAACACTGTAAGACCTGTTAGATTGAGTAGGCTCTCTGAACAATGGAGGGCAAGTACAGGGCCTTGTTTTTTAAACTGTTTAATCTGGATCAAAGTGACCCCGGATTTCAAACTCTCATGTTTTTCTGTCTGGGATGAGGGTCCAGTTGTTCAAAAGTGATCCCTGATTCCACATTGCAAAACATGAAATTCCGAATCGAGATCACTTTGATCCAGATCCAACTGTTTGAAAAAAAAACTTGGCCCAGAGGATTTAATGTTATATAGCAACACAAAAAAGAAAGAAACAAACAAACAAACAAACAAAAAGACGGTCTGGACTAACTAGGTGTGCCATATACTTTACCTGTAGGCCTGGCCTTTGCTGGGGCTCTCGGGGTACCAGTGATCTGCATATCTCTCGCACAGCAACCTTTGCAGCTTGTCACTGAAGCCGTCGGCTTTGGCCTCGTCCACACGGCCGCGCTCTAAAGCCAGACGCTTCAGGAAGTTCACTGCTGCTCTCACCTCTCGCTTCATTTCCTTCACTGCAACAAAAAACAACACCAGGTCAACTCTATACACCAATCTAGTTCTGCTGTTAAACCAGCTCAAGCCAACATGTGTGATCTTCAGCCAGGGGATATAAGATGTCATCTGTGGGTTTTCTTCTTGTAAGTCATGACACTGTTGTATGTAATAGTATGCTCTGTTATGTGAGTGTGTGTTTAGTTAACAGACTGCAAACCAAATGTTTGTGCAAACAGATGAAGCAGGAAAGTTGTATCGTTCTCCAGGAAACAGTGCTAGGCTATACAAGAACAGGAACAGCTTAAATGATATAGTGAGCTTGACCGTGGAAAAGGCGATGAGAATGTGTTTTTCTAATACGACTCTAATAATAAAACAATAATGTTTATTATTAATTACAATTAATAAACCCCCACTGCCAAAAGTCACTACCCAATGGGTCCCAGGCTGAAAAACAAAAATGACCCGACTTCACAAGCTAAAACAACAAACAAGACACCACCATAAAGGATCTGCTGAAATGTTTGACTTGTGTTGACTTAAATACATGCGTGTGTTTATGCACGGCCAATCTGGGCACAGGAAGGTTATCTCCTAAATCAATAAACCTTTTGTAAGGTATCTATCTATCCATGTATGGGGCCTCTGTGTGTTTCAGTCAAACAAAACTACACTCCGTCTTAAGCGAGTATGCTTTTATTTCACGTCTATGCAAAGATGCAGCAAAATAGCTGTGTCACGCGCGCGCGCGCACACACACACACACACACACACACACACACACAGTGTTGCTCCGAGTGACAAACACACATTTGCAAATGTCAAACGCAAGGAGTGGGCATCAAACTTTATCTGTGGTCGGATCAGGGATGCATATATGAAGCGTGGTTGGAACAAAAACAAATGGAGCCGGGGACATATTTACATAAAAGGAAAGTCATTTGCAAATATTGAAGACTGACATTCATTTCTTAGCACGGTTTTATTAAAGAGAGAGACTTATTGGTCATAGATTGGGTTGGTTCTCTGAACAGTGAAGGGCAAGTTAAGGTGACAATCTAAAATAAATCATCCCTGTTCACACCAGAGGACCGAATGTTATCGGCCACATAAAAAACCCCCAACAACCTGATATGCAATTTGTTTACATTGAATTATTTAGCTGATATTAAAACCAAACCACATGTGTGTCAACAGTCTAAATTGCTAGTGTTAGCTTACACAAACAAACCATAGGTTGGTAGAATACTCTGATCCAGGTCTGCATTCTATGTTTACAATTTATTTTTTAAATAAATTGTAATTGTATTATTATTATTATTATTATTATTATTAGTAGTAGTAGTAGTAGTAGTAGTAGTAGCAGCAGTATGCACCTCATCAACATAACGCCTTATCTTGTTGGAATATGCTAATTTACAGTTTTCTGCCATGATAGCATTTTTTCTCCTTCTTTCTCTTTAGCTTAGTGAAACATGATGATCTGCGGTTCTCTGTGCAGACCCAGGTTATGCGAAACACTGTATCCTATCGCATCTAGCGTAGGCAGCAGTCACAAACCATACCCAGAACTGGCCAACAAGGTCTTTTCCTGAGAACAATCTGTGCTTTGTGCTTCACTTGTTTTTCTCAATCAATCTTGGGGCTTTCTACCAGACAGATAACAGACATCAGCCTTGAGACAAGACCTTCTTCTCCGACCTTGTTCGTCTTGTTTTGAAGGTAGCAGAGCTGTCTTGTTTTACATAGCTGGCAATGACATGACATAGAAAGCATTTAAATATCCCTTGAGATATCTTGTTTTTGTCATAGAAGTGTAATAGTCATATAGCCCACATTTCCTGAAGTCGCAACAAAACATTTCAAAACAAGCCTGTCAGAGAGACTCTGATTGTTTGAATAAAACAGAGATTCTTTGAAATTGAAAAGATCTGGGTTTTTTGTTTGTTTTGTTTTGCTTTTTGTCTCTATAGTTTAAGTCAAGTAAAGCCAAGGGGTAGGACTCTATGAAGTGTCTATCATGTGCCAACACTGTAGTAGTCCACTGAACTTAAACTGTAATAGGCTATTAAATTGTGTGTAGGATATAAATATAAAATACAGGTAGTGTTTCTTTTTTTTAATCAATTGATAAATGATATTCAGAATTAACTTTGATGCTGTTTGGTTTCATTTAGACATTTCAATAGAAGTCTGGGAATGATGAAACACTGCAGTAATGCCAAAACAACTCAACCTAGGCTCCTCAAGGCTGAGTCATCACTTTGCTCTGGGTGACACACCTCTGATGAACCCAAAATGTCAGACCACTTCAGCAGAAGGAGGCTAAACCCTCTAATTTACGACCACAGTGGATGTGGGGTGGGCTGGATAATCTGAAGAGTCTTTGTCTTTGACCAGCTGCTTTGGTTCCTCTCCATGAGAGCAATACAAGGCTGGGTTAGCCCACTATAAGTGTGTTCTCACTATTAGTTTTTCTCTCTTTATGGGGCTCCATGATGGCCTATAGTCTAATCACCATTAAACATAGGCCTACTAACTGTCTAGGCTACATCCTAAAGATTAGGGTAGTTCTGTGTATTTCTGTGAAGTATGGATTACAGCATCTCATAGAGGAGACATACATCTGAAAAAACTGGCAATCACAACAAACGAACAAAACAAAAAGATTAGGGCAGTACTTCACACAAAAACACACACACACGTCAGGCAATGTTTGTTGTGTATTGCTCATATCTTGAATGTCTAATACAATGGTCACTCTAATATCAGCACAGATGGAGGCCTGGGGGTCTGGGGTGAACTTTTAAGCGCCAAAGTAAAAGAAGATTATGTCCAATTTAAGGGGATAATGTCACCACAGCCATCTAAAAGAAGTGGTGTTTTTCTTCAAGAATGTTTAAATTTCAGTACTTCAGATCTATCAGGCAGGATATATATATATATTTTTTTATGATAACTGTGCCAAAACATTCACCCAAGGTAGGTCAGCATTTGTTTGACAAAGACCATTGGCCCAAGTGAAGTGACCCGACAACCTGACATTTGAGAGTTGTGGTCAACTGTAACTCTGTTTGTTCCAAACCAGGTGGGTCAATAGGCAAAATCCACAGCGACCTCCACACCCCCCATCAAAGTCACAGGCCTGCAAAGCAAGTTGGACAAGTTTGCCCATGCTGGTGTACTGACCACACAGACAAACAAAGACGAGCAAGCACGAGGCGATTACAGAGTAGCCCATACCACACTGTCACGTGTTCGACAGTCGAAACAATGTTTGCAGTTCATAATTCAGTTTAGATAATAGTAAAATGAAAATGTAGTTAGGCCTTAGTCTCAGTGACGTTTCGGACGCACCAAAGCAAAGTTAGCCTACTTGTTCGATAAAAGATTAGACTTTCCACTCGGTGGACTGCCCAGCGATGGTTATTTCCGCGTGGTGACGGCAACATTGTTGGCTAAACTACTACAGCCTGTTTTGAGAGAAATTTGGGTAGCGGAAATCCCCATGTAGAAATTCAGGGTAGTTACCCGAAAGTTAAGCATTTCGGGTAAGTTTTTGATTAGCCTAAGTTACCAGAGATACTTTTGTAGCCCAAAGTACACTTGGACATTTCAAAACATATGTTGGTCTTTGGCACCCAAAGAAATATAATCTTAAAACGACTTGAGAAATCAAATAAGTCGTTCACATATTCAAGGCACCTAACGTTATATTTTTTTTTACACTAAGTAGCCTTCCCAGACCAAAACCCGCAACTAACGTTTAACATACAAGATCCACATGGCCAAAAACTTCTAGCAGCTAACGTTAACGTTACTTCAGTGTCTCAACTGTAACGACAGGCATTCATACCTTCCATTTCAGTAACTTAACAAGCCCCCAACAATTTATACCAGTTATATTTAACCAAGTAGCTAACTATTTCAAGTTGTTGTTGTGACAGTAAGCTAAAGATAAAAAGACTTACCAACGGTATCCTAGATGATAACGGAATCCACAAATAGAAGACTGATGTACACACTTTTCACTTGATTACTTTACTTGCAATTTCCCCAAAAGATTAATTACCTAATTATTTATGTCTATACGCACATGTTGCTTCCTTGTTCAGTGGTACATTCACAGTGATCCACGTTCTGCTTTTTTGAGTTAGTAGTGGCGAGTCGTTGCATTACCGTCAATGATTAACATACTGTATGACTCACTTCCTTATTCAGACAGAGCGACACACTCAACCTGGCTTGGGTGGCGGTGA
>JASCQY010000010.1:1369734-1384553 GCA_030264315.1 Sardinella tawilis
CTGATACCTATCGACAGCACTCGGCAGCCTCAGACAACAGAGCTTCGGTTTGATTCACTCCGGAGAATTCCTTTAAGCTTTTGGCTCTTTCCTAGAACTATCTTGTATTCATCTCCCATTCTGTCCTTTTTGCCTGATGATGGGTCATCTGACTGAAATGTTGCTTAATAAATTTTAAGTGCAAATGAGGACGGTGTACGGGAGCTTACTTTCTACCTGAAAGGGTTTTTTAACAAGTTCTTTTATCTGCAGTTGGCCAGCAGTTTGTCAGATTGTTCTTTGTTTCCACGATTCCAGTAACACTGTTTTTTTTTTTTTTTGTCCTTCCCCACCCAACAGAGGCTCTGCTTGGCTGGGGATATAAGCTTGTGACCTGGAACTGAATTTTATTGGAGTGATTCCACAGGTAATAGCTTTGCCAAGGGTATGAATCTACCCAAGGCATTTGACCTTCTTAACTAACCATGGAATTGCAATTGTGTGTCTACCCCCTCCAATTGTAAAAGACATTAAAAAGGCCAAAGAATGTTTTTGTGAGCCTAGCTTGTTTTTTTTTGTTGTTGTCGCTTGTTAATGGGACTTCATATCACAGTGCAACCTACTGGACATGTGATGAACAACAAATTAAATACGTGATTAAAAATGTTTATCAGAAGACACAGAAAATGCCAATGCCAGATTGAATCTAGAATTGGATTACATGATCTGATCAGATTTCAGAATCCTACTTTCTCTTTTGAACAACCCATTTTCATATCCGATTACCACAATCCGCTAAGATTACCTTTGAACAACTGGCCCTTGGCTATCATTTGCAGCCAAATTCTATTGGTCTACATGGACAGCGCTAAACGCTTTTCACTATGAGGTTTTCTCCGGGCATTACAAAGACTGACAACATCTACAGTTTAAAACGAATGTAATAACTACGTTGAAGTTCATCACTGACGTACTACAATGGGCAAAATGAGTATGGGTCTTTAAATTACACGTAGTTTGTAAGAACATTGACAACATTGTTGGTTGAACGTTACTTAGCAGGAAAATTAGCACTTTAATGACTTAATGTTTTTGGGGCAATTAAAACAACGTACTGACACACAAATAGTTGTCATACCTGCAGTCAGTGTTTAATGAAGCAGTCGTTCACAAATCAATTGCTGTCGCCCACTTAAATGAATTTCTAGAAACCGCCACCATTCATTTTAATGGCAGCCCATGGCAGTTTTGCCTACCAATGTTAAATTTCCATAGATGGTTGACATTATGACGTTGCAGGTAAAAAACCTCAATAGTGAGATCCTCCTTTTGTTAGTTGCTTGTGTCACCTAATGACCTGAAGTCCTTTTTGTTATTCATTCTTTTACTCGTTGTAAACAAAATTGTTTCTGTGAGCTGTCCAGTGGCCTTTGTTGTTTTATGTAGTTAATGAGTAAAGCTGTGCTGTATTATCCTAATAGTTTATTCTTTGTTAGGTCACCTGGCAAATGAAGCTCATCTTTGCGATTGCTGTGGTTTTGAGACTGCAGTTGGAGAAAGGTACAAGTTTGTCAACTTACGATGTTTGTTTTTAGTTTTTGTAAAAGTTCTGATATTGGAGATGGATGACATCATGTTCTCGTCAGTAATGCTTGTGCATGTTTTTCCAGGTTTGGAAACGGAAAGGTTCCTCTCTCCTTGAAAGTCTCAACAACATGGCTCATGTGTGGAATACATGCAGCCCAACTACAATAGCTGATCCAATGGCTTTGGGAGAACTCCAGGGCCCAAAGGAGAACATGGAGGTTCAGACTGATGGCCAGTTCACGCAGGAGAACAACTATATTTCTGGAATATGTCAGGAGATTACCAATGCTGATTTAAAGACTGCTGTTGAGACTGCATTGGATTCAGATACATCGGGAGTAGACTTTTTGAAGAATCAAGATAGCAATGCATTGACTCCTACAAAGTCTCCTCTCTTGGGTGACACTGTTCCAGAATTTGATATTGACACTCACTTGCAGGCCCTTACAGATGACCCTTCTTCAGCACCTGCCCTTCTTGATGGATACTCAGATGTTAGCAGTTGTTCTGAACCAGATGATGAAGGGACTTTGAATTGTGCAGACTTCTTTGATTCAGAGGAAACAGCAGAAACCCATGAGACTCTGTCAACAAAGAACCTTGGCAGTTCGGATTGGCCACCAGATGGAGATGGCAGTAGCACCTTAAATCCAGACGTTTGTGAAAGTACAGGATTGAGTTGTGAGATGGACAACCAAAGAGTGGAACAGAAGGATTTGTTGGAGGATCAGTACTCAAATATTAGTAGCCCAGAACCTGAAGTTGAGAGGCAGACCTCTGATCTAACAGAAGAAGGACAAGATGTAAAACAAGACTTGTGTGCTGCTATTAAAAGAATGTCAGATCAAGCCCTTGAGACTGAAAGGTCTGGGGAGGATACTCTCACTGCTGTTGGAAAGGAAATCATCAAAGAAACAATCAAAGAAACGGACACTTCTCCTGTCAATTTTGTGGAAAAAAATGTGGATACCCTGACAGCTGAGAGCGGTCCAACAGCAGTAGATGAAGTCCCTGAGAAAACACCTGTCCCAGCTCTGGGTTCCCAAGATAACTCCACATCAAAATCCCCAGAAACAGAGACACTAGAGTCTGGTAATGACCATGGCTTTAGAAAAGAAGAGAATGGCTGTCAGTTCAGCAGTGATTTGGAGTTGGAACGTAGTAGTTTTGAGTTTCTTGAAACTTGCCTAAAAAACTCTGAAGATGGCCTCAAGTCCAGTTTTGACACTGAAGGGGATTCAAAGACCACAGTTTTGTCTGCCTGTGTGGAACCAAATGAAACCCAACCAGAGCCAAATAGTTCAGCACCAGAACCACTCTCAGAAAATGAGCATAAAGAATTGCACGCTGTTTCTGACTCACTGATGTCAGGTACATGCAATAGTGAATCACAAGATGTATTTATAGCACAAAATGATAAAACTGAACCGAGTGGCAATGAAACGGAACAAGATGATCTCGTGAAGCGGCATGAATCTAGTTTGAATTTGGATGAGGACAGTCCCCCCCTCAAAGTTGCACGTCTTGTAGAATCGCATAATATGAAGAAGAAGTTGGATCCTGTTGTGGTTTTGGACTATAAAGAGCAGGACAGCAGCCAGATTGGGATTTATCGTTGTGCGGAATGCAGTCTAAATGCAGAGACTGTAGATCATGCAATTGAACACCATCACCAACACTTTCAGCACAATTTCCAGTTCTGTCAGACCTGTGGATGCTATCTCACCAGTAGTCATCTTGCAGAACGTCATAGATATGGACATCATGAGCCAGAGGATCGGAGACCTCAGATCTGCCCAAAAACAGTGCAACAGAGCAGTGAAGGCCCTGAAAAGCCCGCAAATGCAAAAAAGTTGCATAAATGCCATTTCTGTCCCCTCATGTTCAGTAAAAAGGAGTCTTTCCGCATCCATGAACAAAGGCATAAGACCAAAACGCCGTATAAGTGTCATCAATGCTCCTTATATTTCTCTCAGAGTAGCTCCTTGAGGAGACACCAAAGGCGAAATAGATGCATCAATTTGGGGTCTTTTTCTGAGAGGGAGGAGACTTTTCGTGCAAGAAAGACAATGATGAAGCCCTCAATCAAGACCCCGTATGGCACACTTCGGGAATGTTATGTAAAGCTGGTGGATATGTACAAGAGAGACGCAGTGTCTCCATCAAACACTTGCAAAATATGCAATAAAAAATTCAAACTTCGTGCCCAGTACAATTCTCACATGAAGACACACACCACTGAGAAGCCTTACAAGTGTGACGACTGCTGCAAGGCATTTAAGTACTCGTGGAACCTGAATAGGCACAGGAGAGAGCAGTGTGATCGGATACCCAAGATTTACAAGGAAGAGCTGTCTCAAATTTCTATGTCAACTGAACAAGATCAGGAGATGGAGGGTACTGAACAGGAGACCAGTGGCTCAATGTATTCCAGATACAAGTGTCCACTCTGCCCCCGCAGTTTCAAATACAACTACAATCTTGTCAGACATCTGCGTGTGCAGTGCCTCAAGGAGTACACTAAAATTGATGGGAAGGCAAAGACTGACAGTGGGTACAAATGTCCACTGTGTGATGTTGTTTTTACCATTGTCTCTAATCTTAGCAGACATATTAAGAATACCTGCCTGCCTCTGTATAAATCCAACAAAATGTACAAGATGACCCAAATAATAAAAAGTGAGGAGGCCGACAGAAAATCTAAACCAAAACTTTCAAAGATGAAGAAATTACCACACAGCGGCAAGTACTACAAATGCAAGTTATGTCCAGCTGTGTTTTCTCATACCTCTGGACTAGGCAAACATTTGAGGAAACATAGGCTATCTGCAAAGACTGGAAAGCCAGTTAGGTACAGAACTGCCAATCCTGACGATTTGAAAGTGACTGCTCATTCAGATCAGAGAGAAGAGAAGTTGGCTTGCCGATTTTGTGGAAAACGTTTTACGGAGTCACTCTCTTTGAAGAAACACATGAGTCTGCACAGGGGAGACAAACCATATATTTGCCAGAAATGTGGTAAACGTTTCAAAAAGCATGCCTATTTGATTGCTCATGCCCAGAGTCATAAAAGGAAGGTACAGTGTTCTGTTTGCAATAAAATGTTTGCCACCGTTGCTGATTTTTTACAGCATAGAGAGTCTCATGAAGGCAAGGCAATGCTGAAGTGTCCCGACTGCCAAATGGAGTTCAGATTTCCTGTTTACCTTTTAAGACACCTGGTGACCCATGAGCGCAAAGACAGGGTAGAAGCAAATCCAGCCAAGAAGGCTACTTCTCAGACTGTTCAGGAACCAGACAAAACCCACAAGAGCCCCATAGTTGGCAAAGAGGAATTCAGATGCTCATTATGCCAAAAATCTTTTGCCGATTCAAAAGCGTTGTCAGACCACTGTGTTGTTCACTTGCCAAAATCATCATCAAAATGCCAGTTCTGCAAGCGCTGTTTTAGCAGTCGCAATGCGCTAATCCGGCACATCCGACTTCATACAGGAGAGAAGCCTTTCCCTTGTAAGAAATGTGGCCAGTATTTCCGACGGGTGGAGCCAATGAAGGCCCATATGGAGCACTGCACTGGTACAAAGATGGTCACCGAAACTAGTGATGCAGTAAAGTCTGAAAACATACAGGTGAAACGAGGCTTGCACAAAGTAAAGAAACAGTTTAAGTGTCCACATTGCCCACACTCTTTCGTATGGCCTAGTAGTCTCACAAAGCACTTGAACGGACACAAGTTAAAACTACTAGCCCCTTGCTCTAAATGTGCAAGATGCTACAGAAAAACAATATTAGACTCTCATGAAAAGGAATGCAATGGAAAAGAATCCAACACAGTTACTTTAGTCCCATGTAAGAAGTGTGGAAAATCTTTCAGTCGAATCGACAATAAAAATGTACATGAGAAAAAGTGTAAAGGCACAGCTGTGGCAAATGTGAAAAAGAGCTCTCAAGAAATTGCAACAGTGATGAAAGACAAGCTGCCCCACAGATGTCCTCACTGTCCAAAGTCCTTCAAGTACCGAAGTTACTTACTGAAACATCTTCCTTCACACATGACAGAAAAACCATATACATGTATGCATTGTGGTCACAAATACGCAGATCAACGGCGGTATCTTCAGCATGAAGCTTTTTGTGATGGCGTATTTAGAAGGAAGGCCATACCTATGCAAGAAGTTATTAAAACTGAACCAATGAACAAATCTCAAGATGAAAAAGTCTCAGCTGAAACTGATGGCCAGTACAGATGTAAATTCTGTAATAAGAACTTTGCCAAAGCCAGGTACCTGAGGCGTCACATCCTAACCCACACAGACGTGAAACCATATCGCTGCAAGACGTGTGACAGTTGCTATTCCAGGTACGATTACCTTAAAGTACATCAAGGTCGATGCAAAGGGAAGAAGCAAAGGCTTGAAGTTCGTCTCCCCAAGATAAACCCAAAGCATGTTGGGACTGGCTGGCAAAATTTAGTCGAATCAAAGCAGGAGGAAGCTTTCCAGTGCCAAACCTGCTCAAAAGATTTCACCACTCCAACTAATTTGGCCCGTCATGTAAGCCTATTACACACTACACACAAACCATTTAGTTGTAAACGCTGCGGGTCATCATTTTCATCTACGTCATCACTGAAGAAACACAATTTGCTGGTGAAATGCAAAAGGGCCACACCCAATACTTCTACTAAGACTGCAAATACAAAAGTTACTGAACAGCAGTGTAGGGAGACTGCAAAACTACTGCAGAGAATACAAGGACATTATTCTTCTAAACTGAAGTTTCAGTGTTCCTACTGCCCCCGACGATTCAAGAATCGGGGGCAAGTACTGGTGCACACCCGTCTTCACACCGGAGAAAAGCCCTTTGGTTGTGAAAACTGTGGAGAACGCTTTATCCGCCGTGATTATTTGCAGCGCCACCTTGTCAAATGCACAACTAAAAAAGAGGACACTGAAAGGGCACTCTGTGACATATGCGGTCAGTTGTTCCCAAAAGAAGCACTTCAAAGTCACAAATCGAGCTGTGTTGTTAAATGCAAAGAAATCAAAAAGGAAAAGCAGAAGACACCCAGCCCACCTCCTAAAGTTAGAACCTTTTCTTGTACAAATTGTAATGAGAAATTTTTGTTGTTCTCACAACTTCAGCAACATTTTCTCACCAAACATAGAGAAGACACTTTACCGAAGGCAAGTGTTAAGTCTGAAGATGTGTTTCTGAAAAAAGATCCTCTCGGTAAAGAGTATGAGGCCAGCTCAGCTCCGACTGACATTGTAGTTAATGATGACGGTAAACCATATTCTTGCCACTATTGCGGCATGCGATTTGTTAACAACAGCGGGTTAGGCATGCATGTGCGTACACATACAGCAGCATATCCCCTCTCTTGTCGAAAGTGCAACAAAGGCTTCTGGAGTAAGGCTGTTCAAAAAAGGCATCTGAGAAAGTGTCAAGGCAAAATAGACCCAAACTATCTCACCCCAGCCGTCAGCCATCAGCCCTCAAAATCAGCAGCTAAGGAAGGCAGTGCTGTCCTGCTTTTTAACAAAGGTTCAAGTACAACAGGAACGGGAGTCCTGCAGACCCAATTCTCATGCAAGGATGGTAACAAGAAACTGCAGAGAAAGGTTGAACATAGTTCCAGTAAGGATCATCTCTCTGACAAAGCAAAGACCACCACAAACAAGTATCAGTGTTCTGAATGTGATCAGAGCTTCACAGATGGACTACTGCTTATCAGTCATTTGGAGAACCACGGTCGAGAAGATCTTCTTAAAGTGAGTCTTCGCTGCAGAATTTGTGGAAGAGAATTTGATTCACAAAGAGCACTTTCACGACATATGAGTAGCCAACATGGTGAAAAAGCCCCCAAAATTAATACTTGTCAAATCTGCTCAAAGTCCTTCCGCTTTCCATCTGATTTGGAAGCTCACAAATCATGCCATGATCCTAGTCGCCCTTTCTGCTGCTCTACTTGCAATCTAAGATTCGGGTCTCAGAAGTCCTTAAATCTACATATTACAATGTCCCATCCCAAGTATCCAAGCTTCACCTGCCAGCCCTGCAACAAAACCTACTTATCCAGAAAGGCATATGTTAGGCATAGAAGGGAGAAGCATAATAAAGACCTTGCAACAAATTCTGACCATGAAGGAAAAGGTTCCTCAGCAGATCATTTTGATGCTGAAGATGACTTTAATGAAGAGAGTGACGTGAGTGTCAAAGACGAAAATGAGGCAAGTGAAGATGACTCTGATTCTGCTCCTTATTTTCCTTGTCATGTGTGTGGCAAAACTTTTTCAACCTCAGAGAGCCTTGAGGATCATCAGCGTTGCCATCTGGGCGAGAAACCACATGAGTGCGAAGAATGTGGGAAATGCTTCTTCCAACTTGTAAACCTGCAACAGCATCAGAGAAGCCACAAGTCAGAATTTCAGTGTCAGACCTGTGGAAGAGGCTTTGTCTCGCTTTTTGCTCTGAGGAAACACAAACACTCACATGGCAAGAACCGCCCCCATCGTTGTACAAAGTGTCATCTGAGCTTCACAGGACCTTCCCAACTTGCTGAACACATGGCCACTCATCGTGATGAGAATTTTCCCTGTGATCTTTGTGACCGCACTTTCTCATGTAAAATCACCAGGGCAGAACATCGCAAAACTCACACTGAACAGGAAGAAGAGCTTCCCCCATTGATTCAACCAAGTACTCCGCCTTCGATATTGCCCCCCTCTGCCTCATCGTCTTCTCCTAAAGGTGGAGAACAGATGGGTGGCTTTAAGTACCGCTGTGGAATTTGCAGTATGCGATTTAGAGATCCAGAACAACTCTCTGAACATGGCTGTAAAGCTGCACAGGAGCGTCCATATGCATGCCCAGAATGTGACAAGCACTTCCTGCACGGTTCCCATCTGAAGAAACATCAGCTTAGCCACCAGGTGCCAGGTCCATACCGTTATCAGTGCAATCAATGCCACATGAATTTCACCTATCGTCATCACTTCCTCAGCCACATAAGACGTCATGGAAGTGAGAAAGACTCGGGTGATGCCACTGGTGGTGATGGAGATGGAGTTCCAGCAGAGAACAGTGAGCCTGAAAATATTTACCAGTGCCCTATTTGCCCCCAGAGTTATTCACAGGCCATGGAGTTGGCTGATCATCTCACTGTACATTCCTTCATGTGTAAAGTTTGCAATATGACTTTTTCATCAAAAGCGGAACTGGCAAGCCATGAGCAGTGTCACTTGACTGCTACAACGCAGTATGAGTGTACAGAATGTGGGGAAAGCTTTTTTGGCAGCGACGCTTTCAAGCAGCATCAATGTGCACAGCGACAGAGATCATATGTCGAAAACCGGACGGGATCACAGTCGTCACCCCCCACATCTCAAAAACAGTCCTCCAGGTCTTCAAGGGCTGTTGAAGAAGAGGAGGAGGTCGATGTTGGAGAGGACTTCTACAACTGTAAAGTCTGCAAAAAGCGCTTCTCCTCTCAGGCAGATCTTGGGGAACATCACAAGATGAATGTAGAATGCCGTCCCTACAAATGTCAAGTCTGTGGCAAGCGTTTTGCGAAAGGGCGCTACCTTAGCAAACACCAGCTTATACATGAGAGGCCGTTTCGCTGTGATGTTTGCCCACAGTCTTTTGACTCTGAAAGTGTCCTGGCGGCTCACCAGGGAATTCACAATGCTGACCGAGACTTCCAGTGTTCTGTCTGTCACAAGCGCTACACCACTGCTAACGATCTGTTGCGACATGAGAAAAAGCATGCTGAGCCACAAGAGAGAAAAACTGGAGGGGCTCACCGCTGTGACATGTGTTACAAGTCCTTCGGCCATCTTTCTCTCCTAAGGAAGCACCAAGAGACTCATGTAGGTGAAGTTGTGTATGAATGTACAGAATGTGACAAGGCATTTGCTTTCTTTCACCTTCTGGAAGAGCACCAACGTACACACGTAACAGATTTATCCTCCAGCAGTTCCTCTCTTCAAAATCCCGAGATCGATCAAGTTTAACAAAAGAATATCCAGCACCATAAAAACAGAATTTGGCTTCTTTTACACAGATGGTACAGTTGTGCCAATGATGGTTGATTTTAGCCTAGCTGACAAACTTGGAGGGTCAAAGTCATGAGATGTTGAAGTGGATCTGTTGAAAGCGGATATGTTTTTATTCGATGCCTTTCTTGTACATATTCAGTGGTGGTGTGCAAGTAGTTCGCCTATCACTATGTCCATTCATTATTGTATATAGCAATGGGTTTGATTGCGTTCTGGATTGTCCAGTTGCATAGTACAGACTCTGAAAACAAATAACTTTTTTTAATGTAAAATTGATTTTCTTTTTATATGCCTTGAAAATATTCACCTTAAAAACAAATAACATGTATTCATCTTTTGTTCATAGTCAAAACTGGTTCATCAACTGAACTGATGAACTTTGAGTTTTTGTTTACTGTAGTCCATGTAATGTACTATTCCACTCACCTGTTCCATGTTCATTACAAGACAAGGTATGAGATCTTAACACCTCTGTGTTATTTGAGATGTATGTACTTGTCAATATTTGAGACTACATTGTCTTCAGTTAGACTCTTATTCTCACTTGAGAATGTTTTGATATGTTGCCTTTGATTCAGAGATGCTAAAGCTGTTCAAGCACTTCAATATTTAATATGGTGATGAAAAGATTTTAGGATGGAAGATTTTCATGAGTACATTTCTATTGTAATTAGGCTACTATTAGCCTGAGGTTTTTGTTCTTTTGTATGACATGAAAATTGGTTGGAGATCAGTTGGGAAATAAAACAAATATCATTCATATGATGTCAGATAATTTATCTTCATTTGGTCTGATTTTCAATTTTTTTTCTGACCATTTGTCCTAGATAGGCAAACTGGTATTCTGGTTTATAGAGTGTTCTTTATAGGGAAAAAAATATTAATTTTGCAATTTACTAAATAAAGGACAAAACTGTTTAATTCCTGTAATGCATGTCAGAAGGATTCGGGCAGGGATTTAAAACCTAAAACAGTCATTTTCTTTAAATCAGTTGTGAGAACAGGTGTGAGAACAGGGCAATGTTTAAGCCTTTCACATATAACCTAACATTTCTGAAAATGTGACTAAGCTTTTGGCCACGATGACCCTAAATATATGCTAATAAATGTGAAGGAAACAACTAAGGCTTCATGGAGTCTAGAGACAACAGAATGCTCTTTTTAGTACTTTAAATACTACTAATAAACTTAAAGCCATGGAATTCATGTAGCTAAAAATCTTACAATAACCTCAATTTCCTTGTAAAGGCAAAATTTGTCTTGCATCCCCTCCTCGCCCTCTTGTGCACCATCAAGCACACAAGAGCTGTGAATTCAGCTGGAAACAAAGGAAAGCGAGTATGCCATTGGTTTGAAATGGCAGCTGGCAGGAGTAGACAGCGCCTCCGGGGACATTGTTGGGCTGCAAACCAACTGCAGCAGCTGCTGAACTGATATTACAGCCATGTGGGTGCACCCAACAGTGCTGGCCAGAGACTATAACTGAGTCTGTATGTCCCGCTAAGGCCACATGAGCATTATACTTTTACTCAGAGGAACACCATTCCCTAATCTTCATGCGTGACTACTACAAACTGGTGAAAAAACTGCATGTTTCCTTGTGTTCCTGACCACCTCCAGCACAGTCCTAATGCTACTGTGTTCTCACTTCCTCACCACTACATTTTATGTTCCTTTCCTGTCAATAAGCAATTCCATGATGCACCTCATAGTTGAGTTCAATAGTGACATGCTGTACAGTACATGTGCAGTTGTCAGTATTATTTTACTAAACTATATTAAAATATTATATAGCTATCATTAGGCCTGTAACGATAACAGATTTTGCTGGACGATTAATTGACCAAGAAATTACTGGGATAAACAATAATATTGACATTTTAAAACTAATTTAATGACAATGGAATAAAAATGCAAATATACCCTTTCAAAGATCAATAAACTTTACTTTCTGAAGAACATTTAACACAGGAACTTCGATTCCAATATCCAGCAGTAGCACAATTTTGTTCAAGCGGCATTACGCGAAGGAAACAAGGTGTCAGTAGAGTGCGACAGAAGTCTTTTGACATTCGGTCTCTTTAGTAGAGAGAGAGGGGTAAAGAGAAAGAGAGACGAGGAAATACATAAAAGTCAAATTATAATTTATTTATAAAATTATTGCGGCCGGAAAAGTTATTGAACTTGTTATCGTACGATTAATTGATTTATTGATTATTGTTACAGGCCTAGCTATTATTTTCATGCAGGCTACATGGCTATAATACTAGGCTATTATATGGGGCCGCATGAAATTATGTGAAGGGCCGGATCTGGCCCCCTGCCCTAAACCTTCAAAAGACTGTAATCATGAGGCAGATTCATGCCCATTGCATCTTTGAGGGTTCAGGGTCCAGGACTTAGGAGGTATGCTGGGATTCAGTCACAGTCACGAAACCTAGGAGTGAGTCTAAGTTCTAAGCAGAAGCTGATGATGATGGCTTCAGCCTGAGTTGGGAATGTGCCTACAAGGAGGAGGAGCGAGGAAGTCTGCCAAGAGGCAGGGGGGAGGGGAAACCAGCTGTACATGGAGTACAATGACTGAAAAGAGAGGTGCAAGGATCCATAGCATAGGATATTAGATGGATCCATGATGGATCATTGGTTTGATGGATAGTTAATATGGTGGTCTACACAGGAAAGGTTTTTGTGTGGTGCTAGAAAAAAAGGTCTTGCCAGTCCAAGAGAAAATGGATGCTCCACCAACAGCATTTTTCATAGCAACTTTTATTCTGGCATTTGGAGGGGAATGAGAGGAAGGAAGGAAATGTTTAAGTGGTATTCTTACAGAAAATGTTGGTGAGTGTTCCGAAACAAAGGTGCATGGACTCTAGAACATGGAAAGGAACTGGCACTGTGTGTTCTCTAAACAAAAAGGTCTACTTACTTCCCCACTTTTAAGTAGAAGAGAGTGTGCTGTATGTGCAAGATGAGTGTACTGACAAGATGAACTGACCAGGAACCATATGTTCAAATCAGATGGATGCTGTATTGCTGTAATCAGTTGCAGTCAGAGGTTGACACACACACACTTCGTGGAACAGATCATTTATGTAGGCTACACTTCTGGTTACAGTCTAATGTTCATCAAACCTTCAAGTGCTGAACAACACAATGGAGTATACTGTATAAATGCACACCAATTTCACAGCACTGCATAGAATAGGACACTGACTTTGATGACAAACATGTTTAAGGATCCTTGCCTGGTGCACCAGATGCTTTCACATTGTTTGACGTTGTGCAAAGCACCTGCATGAGATACCTCAATTGGTATCAATTCCTTCCTTGTGGGCAAACCAGAGCCCTTTATTTGCTGATTGGCCAGACGAATATCTGTTGAAGAAATCCTAAACTTTGGGAGAGATCCCTGATGTAGTGTTCAGACAAATGTGATATTAAGCAGAAGCCCCAGGTGGCACTAGCCTGGCTAGAAGGATCCCCATCTCCTCAGGGACAAGAGCCTTCCTTATCAGCACTCTTGGGGTACAAAAAGTACTTCCAGGGGGTACTGAAAATAAATCTGTGAATAGGTTCTCAGCTCTTACTAGTGTGAAGTTCTGGTACAGAATAGACCATGCAGCTGAAGTCCACCATCATTTCTTGTGCCAATTCTTGTTTTGGGCAGAAAAGTTGCAGAATATGCCATGGGGTATATGTCTTTACTTTTCCTGCACCATTAGAAAGATAGAGGTGATTTCTCGTGCATGTTGCCTTTAGCCAGCCTAGTGCCACCTATGCTTCCGCCAATGTCATTTGCCTCCACCATATAGTCAGGAAACTAGCAATTCGTTCCCGTTTGCTCCGTCTCCCACAGTGGACGGACTAATCAGCGAACAGAGATTTCAAGTGATGCGTTCCAGCGGGTAACCTGCATCACAGCCAAACAGTAGCGATTGGTTGAAGCCATGACCAAACAGTAGCAATTGGTTTTAAGCAGAAGGTATCTACCTACCAGTACCTACCAGGAAGCAAACAAATCCAAATGGCTAGAGATCAGACGCTATATGAAATGGAATGAAATAAGCGGCTGATACATCAGGTTACTTTGCCTTGGCGTTCCCCTATATACCAAACAACAAATAATGTTTTATGTGTGTTATGTAATATTGACAGGAGCATGTTTTGGCTTTTTCCACATACAGTATTCTAATCGCCATACATGAGTTTGATGTATGGCGATTTGATGTATGTTCTCAATAGGAGGTCTTGATGCTGTGGGGCATGTCTCTTTATTAGTGGCCCACTGGTGGGTGGAAGGATTCAGTATGATCTACATTGGCTTTAGGTCCAGCTTATTATATTATTGGTTGGTGTGTCTTCCTCACTGATTTATTGGTATAACCTCATCTACTTCCTGATGACAGAGATGACTACTTTGTTCTATGGATACCCACATTTTCCAGAAAAAAAAGACCTGGTTTGGGCTTGGGCCCTGATCTTTGTTCTTTAGCCTCTAAACATCCATACACAAGGTTTTGCTTTTGGTAAGTGGCTCAAGTTGACACTGTGAACCTCTGTATTCTGTGGCCGAAGCCAAAACCTGTGAATTTGTCTAGGATTTCCCTCTGCACATCTGTCCACACAGACCTCTGACTGAAGGTGCTTTGGTTGGAGTGAGATGGGCCGTGGTGCTGTGGCTGAAACAAGGGCTTTGGCGGGGATGTGGGTGTGCGCTGGCCTTGAAGACTGTGGATGGAAACACTACAATAACAACAATGTTGGAATCAGGTGAACAGCTGAGGAACTCAAGAAAACCAAGGCCTTTAAAGGCATCCTGTGCAAGCCTGCGATTTTTTTTTCCTGAGCTCCCCCAAGATTCAATATTTCATGTTTTTATGTTTTAGTGTTTAGCATCAATGTTAGGTTAATGTTAATGATGGGAATAATGTTGGGGCCTGATCAGTGTACTACTTTTGCCTAGCCTGGGAATACCCAGGCTGCCTTGCCTGCTCGTTCCGAACTGCACAGCAGCCTGGAGACCATGGTCGAAATTTTCGCATGAATCACAGCCAATCACAGTACGGGAGAGATGGCAAGATGATGCGCAAACTTTTGGACAAACGGAACCTGAATGCTTTGAAATACCAGGACATTTTAAATCAAAATCTGTTGCCCTCTGCCCGAAAGCTGAAGATGGGTCGTCACTGG
>JASCQY010000010.1:1397381-1413651 GCA_030264315.1 Sardinella tawilis
CAGAAAATATGGGTGCCAAAAATTTGAAGACAAAGAAAATCTTAATATTTGACTCATAAACTACTAGAATCTGCAAAAAAATCAATTTTAACATCAAATTCCAGCGAGAATCTCTTTTCAGAACACAGTGCACGTACTAAAATATGAAATGCGCGTAAGTGTGTGAGCCATAGACAAAGGTGAGCCCGTGAGCACAGGTAGGCTACCGGTATATTGAGTGCTTTACTTCAAAACATTTCGTGGCGCTACTGAGCTGTGCCATCTGACTGCTGTTTCCTGTGAAGAAGAAACTTTCTTCTCAAAATGGCGGGTGTTATTTAGCGCGGATGTGTGTGTCTGGTGTAGCTCACAGTAAGTTTTTGCTTTGATTAAACATATTACTGTATTTTTAAACTGTGCGTACTGGTTTGCGTTTACAAAAACATTTGTATTTTTTCTCTACTTAGAAATAATTTATGGCGAACCATCGCTGGAAGTGATTGCGATATATTGTTAAGCTCATGTGAGCTTATAGTTTTGAATAACATCAGCGGTAGTTTGGATGTTTGGATAATTCGCAATCAGACATGTTTTATGATGCTACTTATACATGACCTTTTAATACTTGCCCCACAAAGTCAAGACGAATTCGTGTGGGTAGTGAATAACTGAAACTGGAGTTGGTCGACTCCTCGCTCACATGAAGAAGTGCTTAGATGCGTCTTCAGAAAACGATTGAGCCAATCAACATTAAAAGAATAAACTAAACTAATTTTACTTGTAATTTACTGAAAATACATGTAAACACATAGACAACTCATGTAAACCCAGTTTGGGATATAACTTACTAGTAGAATGATGAGAGAACAGCACACATACACATGAGCGTCCTAGGTGATTTCATTCATTCTAGCAATTCCATCATGGCTATCACTGATCTGTGAAGGAGCAGTTGACTGTGTACATTCTGTGTGCATATACTGTAGATAAATAGGTCTAAGGAACAATGGGAAACCAACAGGCCTGCTGTGTTGTGCGTCTCGTTTTTTAGTGAGATCAACATGGCGACGCTGTGGCACAAGCCCTTTCAGAGCCGGCAGAGGAACGTTTCCACCACCGGGAGCCTCTCCAATCATATACTGCCTACGACTGTGTACTGTACTTCCTGTGCATACAAGTTTCCTGACCGATCAGCTTTGGAGGATCACGCATGCCCTGCTGTCAGTTTTATCTGTACCTGTGGGATGGGGTTCAGCGAGTACAAGCTGATGCTCATCCATCGCAATGATCACAGTGACACAACATCTCTTCAGACGGATCACGTCACCATCATGAAGGAAAAATTTAAAGATGCACAGCTGCAGGAGAAGAAACTCCGGATGCTTGAGCACATTGATCGCACCATCCTACAGGCACAAAGCTCTGCCTTCCCCGGTTGGCGTGCCTCACCTGCCCCCTTTACATCCCGAAAGCAGCTCGCCTCACCTGTGGCCCCTACCAACATACGACCCTCCGCCCTTTTGTCCCCTCCCTCTTCATTTACACCCAGAGTTACAGTTCGAGTCCCTCCCCCTAAGTCTTACCCCTACATACGCTCTGCAGGTCCTTCTAAATCCTCCTCTGTAACAAACATGCCTTCCAGAGTCTTCTCAGTGCAACCTATTGCCACAGCTGTTCCCAGGACCGGTGCCATAGTGAAACTCACTCTGCAGTTTCAACCTGCTGTGGTGATTAGGACTAAAAGGCGGTTCCATGCTGATTACCCTTTCTTGTGTGCAGTCTGCGGGGTCATGTTCTGGACCAAGAAATTGCTGGTGGAACATGTCACTTCTCATTCTTCCATACAGGTTCATGGCTGCTTGCGTTGTGGACGTCTGTTGATTGGTAACACCCCTCCCTCGTCCCAACACTACTGCGGCATGTACTGTGCAAGCCACAGAGACCGATTCACGTCTGGTCACTTTGTTTTCAATGACTCTGCCGCCCATGGCCAAAAAAAACGGATCGCTGTGTCACGATGTCCACATTGTCCTTCATCCTTTTTTAGGTCGTTGGATTTGCAGCGACATATGAACACCATGCACTCGAGCAAGGATGCCGTTGCATCTGTAACATCTACCACAATGCAATTACCACAGTTTCCGAGCATAAAAGAAATCATAACCAAAAGAGCCGTGGCACCAGTGCAAGGGCTGGAGAACAAAATGTTGCAACAAAGTGTTAGAATGATAACCGAAATGAAAGGATGGAATGTGATGAATGGAATGTTGAAGACAGCAGTGCCTGATGGGAAGAGGCTTCAACAATCTATGGCAAATATGCAAATGGCTAAGAAAAGAGAGCCAGAGACCCCTTTGGAGACCAACACATGTGTTACTGGACTAGGTGTGGCTCAGAGAGAAACACTGAAAGTGGTACAGAGGGTGGAAGACTTGAAGCCACAATGGACAAAGGCAGAAACCATGATTGAAAAACAGGCTCCAATTCACTGTAGATGCGTGATTTGTGGTAAGAATTTCAACTCGATACAGATGCTTGGGCAACACTTGTGCAAAAGAAAACTGACACTGTTGAGGCAGGAGAAATGGCAGAGTATGCCTGTTAAGAGCACTGGTGTGCACAGAAGTTCACTTAGTCGGCCAGCCCCTTACTCTTTGGCAAGGAGAGACTCTGAGGAAATGGTGACACTCCTACTACAGACTTCCCATGGGACAGAGATGCATGAACCAGTCATGAAAAATATTCCCACTGAAAGGAGTCGCAGTCCTCTGTTCAAATCAGTTGCGGTTCAAACTAAAGTAGAGTTTGATGATGGTTCTTATGATGCAGCAATGAATTCTGGTACAACTAGTCCCTCCCCTTCCCAAAGTGTGACCCTTTAGGAAGAGACAGAGCAGGTCATTTGCAGACGATACTTTATGATACTGTTATGAAAGTCCAAACATTTGATGGAGAGTGACAATTTGTGGTATATGAATGTGCAGTAATATCCTTTCATAGGTTTTTTGATAACTGTGTGTTTCAGTGTTGGTTGGCCTTGGAGATGTTCTGATCCTTTAAAGATAGAGAACACCTCTTTTAAATTAAACCAGATGAATGAAAATGGGGATTGTCTATGGCAGAATACAAGCTAGGATACTACAGGATTTTGTCTTGGTGAAACTTGTAATTGTTGCATCATATGTAACTTTATTTTCTGAAAGCTACATGTGAACTTGGAGTGTTACAGTTCTGGAGGGAAACCATTTGCTTTGAATTGCAATAATTGTAGTAGCCTAACTTACTGTGAGCCTGGCATGGTCCTGTTTTCCTTCACAGCTTAAAACATTCAAGTCTATACATAGAGGAATCCTTCACCTAGTTTTTCATAAATTATACAAGTATGTATCATAATAAACTTTTCAAACAAACATTTGTTTTGACCTGTGTTAAGCATGCCTACAGCTAACGTTATCTAAAAGTAAAACTGGAAAAATTACAATGTCCTACACAGAATCATAGCTGCTCAGCCCCTTGGCTTTCTCGAGAGCTAACGTTACTTAGACAAGCAGATGCATTCTTAAAATCAAGAGGGATACATCAGCAAACTACCTGCAGATGGTAGCCTACTTTTTAACCTGCGCTTTTTAACCTGCGCCCGGATCGGCCTGGATGCCCTTTAAATGCCTATGACGTAGAAGACCTTTTCCGCTACTGCGCGGATGTATTTTAGCCAAAAATGCTACACAGTTTAGCTGGCAATGAACACCACTGTTAGCTGGCTAATGTTAACCACTGTCGAACAACATGCAGATTTGTAATTTGAATAGTAGCGACAAAAGAGAACATGCGAAATATGAAACGTTCATCGTTTTACACTTAACCCTATAGTCCATATGGATGTGTACATCTGACCAGCTAACAAGCTAGTTGCATAACGTATCTTTCTCGCTGGCATTTGATATGGTAAGAAGAATAATAAATCAAGAATGCAGTTTTCCATAACAGGGCTTTTGTAACGTTGTTTGATATATGTATTACTTATTGCTATGATGTGTATGTAAAGCTGATGTAGGAATGCGTAGTTGGTAACACAAGTGGCTATAGATGCATTTTTTTAATTTGCAGAACTTTGCCTCGTCCTGAGATTGTAACGTTAACGTTACAGTTGTTTGTTGGCTTTATTTGGTCTAGTAGGCTATGCAAATTTTGTAACCGCAATTTAAGAATGTACCCATCACCGATAATCAGGACGGCATGTAATAGTCATATTTTTTAAGTTAGTACACTGAATTTTGCATTGTTTACGGTTATCGGCTGCCATGAAACGCGTCGCAATATTTACAGATTTACGTAGCCATCGAAATGGCCTGGGAAAGAGTTAAAAAAACAAAAACAAACATTGAACACTGCTTTATATGACCTGGCTGTGACAATTTTTCGTGTGTACATGCAGTTGCAAATATCTTTCATGATTGGACATTATAGATTACTGTGCATTCAGTGTGTTTCAGAAATCACAGACACAGTTCAGGTTTTCTGGCTGGACGATGAGCATGCCAAACAGGCCAGGGTGGATTGTGTCTTATTTTGTGAGACCAATAGACCCACCATATAATGGCAGTTATTAGCCTACCTCATTATGCAGGGCTAAGTGTAAGTGCAAACCAAATTTTAACAAACCTGCATGGCGTAACATAGCGCATCTGTGAAAAAAGCAAGGCAATACTTTAAAAAGTATTGGTTAGCGTGTAAAACACATGTTGGTGGTCTTGTAGAACAAAGCTTCACCAGGCCCCTTGTGAATTTCACAGACCTCTATTATTACATTCAAAATCTTGAATGCTAGTGTGTTGGCACTGGTGAACTAGCAACTTGAATTCCACAAGACAGGTACAATGGAGAGGTTGGCTGGTAAGATTTGGGGATATTCCTATCATAATTGTGGAACCAATATTTCTCTTGGGTACTATTCCAGATCGTAAAAACCTGTTGAGGAATGAATTCTTTTTGACAATTAGCCCTACCTGGACACTTAATTGGAATAGAAACAGAATAATGTCTCAATCAGAATAGGAATGACCCATGCAAACACCCTGCCCATGACCCAATTCTGAGCAAACATTCCATAGTTTCTTAGCCTAGCCTATAACTTTGTGTTAAACATGAGTGTATATAGACCGTTTTTGTATAAACATTTTGTCATAAATGTGTGCACGTTGGTTGCAGAAAGCCAATGTTTCTTCTGCAACCAACAGCTGGCCTGTGTTTGAGTTTAAGCTACTATGCCATCTTTTCAAAATTCGTTTAAAGGTTTAAAATTGATCCGATTCTGATCACATATTTGTAATGATAGGCTACTTTCTGGAGACCAGCCACAGCTCACATATTTGGGATGGTACTCTCCAATAGCCTTTGGGACAATCAAAGATGATGAATAAGCCTAATGCATACAGTAGTTGAGCTAGTCATGATACTATGTTTGTTTCTTGTCTATAGGCCGTCCCTCTGTATTGATCTGGCTCTCAGCTGTGACAGCTGTAAAACAAGAAGAAAGGCACATACAGGTCAAGGATTTTCAACCTCTGGCTGATGAGGAATTTTTACAATGTAGCTGAAGTAACAGGACAATCATAATACCGACTGTGGAATTGCTGGACCAAACAAGAATGTGAGCTAAGTGGTCCGATGGCTTATTTCGTACAAAAGCAATCCTCATTTTCAAGATATTTGTTGTGAAGAACACATTTTTTCCTGCCTGGATGTACCTGAAGATTTAAACTCCTGCCCTGTCTTGAAGGAAAGCCCATTCCTGAGAGTAGTATGACGATATGCCCTCATACCCAGTCACACAAAGACTTCTGACTATAAAGATTTTAGTTGAGAAACAAAGGAGCCTTGTATTCCACAAAGGATGTGAGATTAGGTTGTTAGGTTTGCCATCTTAGCACCTGCTGATGAAGGCTAGCAGTTAGCGTAATGTTAGCTAAGTTATGATGGCCTTTGTAGACTAATGGCTGTTGAAAGCCTTGTAAATATCAAAGCATAGAAAGTTGAACTTAACTCTAGGAACTACCTCCAAAGTAAGATTGGGGGGGAAATAACACCAGGGAAAGATTTAAAAACATGACATCGCAGCTTACACAGAAAGACTCTGAGGTTGAAAAAGATGGTTCAAAAATCACTGAAAGTGCTGAAGTAGATGCAAAGGAATCTAAAGATTTGCAGAGCCCAGGGAAGCCTGAAGAATGTGTACTCAAAGTAACACGTAAACTCGGCAAGACCAAGGCTGCCTTAGAGACTCAGTGTTCTAGTCTGGACAACAGACCATCAAAACAGACCCTTCCTTTTGTTCAAGCAAAACTTCAGAAACGTTCAAAAAATCATGGATTACAATCCCACAACACTGAGTTGAGGCGGTATAGCCGAGCATGCAAAGAAAAGAAGGAGGATAGTTCTCAGAATGAATCAGGGAGGACAAAACGGCAACAGACCAACACAAGGACTCCATCTCAGTTAAAGAAGGCAAAATCAGTTCCCTCACATCACAGACTCGCACATAATCAACCAATGAGAAGGAAAAGGCAAGTTTTAAGAATAAAGGAAAGGAGTCCACAGGCTTCCTCAAATGAGCCAGACTCAGCCCTTAATGTTCAGCCCCTGAAGCGCAAATCTGAGGAGTCATTAAGTGATCTAAACAAACCAAGGAGTCGAGGGCTCAAAGCAGTGGCTCAAATTAACCGATCGAAATTACAGAGTCAATTTAGGCCTATCACTAAAACTGCTAGGATGGAAAAAATTAAAGCTCAAGAAAAATTGAATTCACGCCTTAAAAGTGAAAAGTCTCGCGTTAGAAGTAGGGGTGCAGTACAAACTGAGGTGATTAAAAGTGGTGTCTCACCAGGCAATGCAAGAACCCACAAACTGGACCTGCTTAAACACACCAACATTGCTTCCAATGTGAAACCTGAAAAAGACGAAAGCAGTCCCATAGATTGTCATTCTGAGACGGTCAAGGAAGAGGTTAAATTTAAAAAGCCACGGAAAATAGACAAACGGAGTAAAAGATTTCGAAGAATGAAGGCCGAGGCATTACTGAATTTACAGAAAACATCTTATCCCATGGAAAACACAGACGATGAGAAGAGTTGTTCCTTAACCCCCATCTTGTGTGATCAAAATATTGCAATGTCTTCATCCTCTGTCAAAGTAGAAGAGGAGGAGAGCCAACTGATGGTCAGAGAAAAAACAGATACACCGACAAAATTACCTTCTCAGTTGATTGGTCCTAAGCGCAAGCATCGGAGAAAAGGTGCATGGTGGAAAGATAAAAGAAGAGGACCTGTAGGGGGACAAGGTATCAACAAGCTTCGAAGTGTTGACAGAATCCAGAATATTCCATCTGTTTCATTAAACCACCAACCTTGTGTAGATAGTGACCAGACAGACCTGGTTGTGGGTTTTGAAGAAGTTGTACAACGCAGTGCTGATGCTCAGCCAGAGTCTTGTCCTAAACAAGTGGTATGCAGTGAAGATGATGCGAAGGACTTGACTATAAAATCACATTTAGTAAAGAAAAGTAACAAAGAGGAGAATTTTGATGTAAAGGAAGTTGGAACAATGGGAATGGGTGATGCTGGAATGGAACTAGGTGGTTCTGAAATGGAAGTTTCTCAATCGTTAAGTCTGCCCAATAAAGAAGTTCATGCACCACAAGAAATAGACATGACCGATATTTCATCCCTTGTGACCCCTGTAGTGGTTGGCTTTGATGGGTTTGAGAAAAGCACCAGGCAAAGAAATGTGAAATCTGAGGAATTCTCTACCAATATCAGCTCCGCAGTTCCACACAGTCAGCCTAGCTACCAGCCTACCAGAGGTGGCCGTAGGCGCCGGGGAGGAGGCCCTATGAAGTGTGAGGACTGTGGGCGAGTTTTTATTCACATGTCTGCCTTTGTCATCCACCGTCGGATTCACACTGGCGAGAAACCTCACGCTTGCAACATATGCGGCAAAGCGTTTGCTCAGAGGTCCAACCTCAATGCACACATGAGGACCCATCAAGGGATCAGGAGGTTGCAATGCTGCGGTCTCAACTTTTCCAGTCAGGCTGCGCTACGTGACCACACCAAAACCCACAACAAAGCAACCAGAATAGAGGAGCAGCACTCAAACATTTATGAAGACTCTCCGGACAGTCGGGGGTCAAGAAAGCCTTGCCCCTGTCCCATTTGTGGAAAAATGTTCCGCTACCGCTCCATGCTGAAGACTCATATGCGTGTCCACAGCGGTGAGAAACCGTTCTCTTGCAAAGTTTGTGGCAAGTCCTTCTCGCAAGCCACCACAGTTCGTGTCCACGAGAGGATTCATTGGTCAGTCAAGCCTTACGTGTGCCCCAAGTGTGGCCGGGGGTTTTCCCAATTAGGAACGCTAAAAGTACACGCCTGCAAAGCCAAAGGAGGCGCTCATGTTTCTGCAACTGTAGCCTACCGTTGCCACCTGTGCCATAAATGCTTCACTGACAAACACCTGTACGAGCTTCATGTCCAGTCCCACCCTGACACTCAGCGATATGCTTGTGGATCCTGTGGTGAGAGATTCAGCCTCCAGTCTGAGCTGCTCACCCACCGGTTCTATTGCTCTCAGATGAAAAGCACAGACCATAATTCCCCATCTCCTCTCTCTCCCCAGCTCAGTCCTTCTCCTCCAGACTATTCTCTCCCACCAAGCCCCTCTCCCCCTCAAAGCCCCTTGAGTCAGCGTTCAGACAGCCCTCTGAAATTACAGTCACTTGTAGACATGGAAACAGATTCTTTTTGGCTGAAACCTAATCATAAGCAAAACACTACTCGAGAAGAGAACACTAGCCACAAAAGGCAACTGCCATTGCTGACAAGTCCTGTTAAGATAATAAATGACTCGGTTGATGAGCAATTATCTGCTGAAAATCCATCATCCAGAAGTTCTATCATATTCCAACTGAATAATCTGGACCAGAAATCAGATCCAAGAAAATATTTCTGCCCGCGCTGCGGTCGTCTCTTCAGGCACGTGATGAGATTGCGAGCCCACATGCTCACTCACTCTCAGAACAGGGAATACACATGTGGATGTGGCAAGACGCTGCGAACTTGGCGACAGTTCTGGCAACACCAGCGGGTACACAGACAGAGGAAAGGCCGCTTCTTTTGCCCTAAATGCACCCGGGGCTTTAGGTTTGCAAGTTCTTACAGTGACCACCTGCGGGAGCATCCAGAGCTGAATGCCTTCGCGTGTCCTCTATGCCCCTTGACCTTCTTCAATTCAGAAGGCCTTAAGGCTCACCAGCGTGATTGGCACAAAAAGACTTTACCTTACATTTGCGATACTTGTGGGAAGGGGTTTAACAGCCAGAGGACTCTGGACCGACACACTGTATCACACCAGTCTATTGATCCGACGTGTTTGGAACAAAAAGAGCCAGAAGAGAAGGCAGATGTTATGCCTTATCAGTGTGCAAAATGCGACCTTACCTTCAAGACAATTGATCTGCTCTTCCAGCACCAGCTTTGTCACTCGCTCTCAGAGGACAAACTCTCTGGGAGTACAGGAGAGGCTGGAAGCCAGAATCAACTGAACAGAGATCAGTACTCCAACATAACCAGCCCTTACCTAAACACTAACAGCACGTCACAAACATTTCCGGCCACAATGAATTCTGCAAAGGCACCTCAAGAAGTCTTGTCTCCTTTGGATCCTGTGCCTTTGCAAAACAGCCAGTCGTCAAGCCCCAAGACTGATCAGGAAACGAGTATGTTACTCCAAAACCATCCTCAGCACTCCCCCTCTCATTCTAGCGCCAGTCCTCTGCCCACTGAACAGCAGTTTGCCAAGCACATGTCATTAACCTATGAAAAATCCCCCAAGAGTTCTCAGCGTCTTATGGACAATATCCCTGCCCGAGATCATGTATTTGTGGTGGATAAAGGCCTTGACTCCAGCTGTGCGGACTGTGGTGCAGTTTTCACTGGTGTGTCTGAGCTGTTTGAGCACTATTTGCTTCATGCAAGAGGAGAGGTGTAAAAAAAAGAAAATTCTTACTAATTCAGTAGCATTTCCCTTTTATTCTCTTAGTGAGTCCATATTCATTTCATGTGTGAGTATGTGTGTGTGTCTTAAATGCCAAGTAGGGATTCATTTTAGGGACATTTTATGTTTACAAAAGCCAGATGGGATTGTAATTACATCTGCTGTTTATTTGAACATACCGGTAGTTTTAGTAATAAAACCTAATGATACATTTTGACAGGACAGAATAACATTTCTGATATACTGTACATCCCTATGGTCTTGATCTGATTTTGCATCAGATGTAACTAAATAAAGTGACCTTTTTCACTTTGATTATATTGCCTAATTCCCGTATCTATATTCATGAGTTTCATATCTACCAGTCAAATACAGGAGAGAATCATGCCAACTTTATTTTCTTAGTGCAAAAATACAATTTGTTCCATGGGCACTGACAGCAGCATCCTCAGGGGAATACCCTCAGTTCAGGAGAGAAATTCTGTTGAACAGACAAATTATTGGCTATAGTTTTTCAAACCCTGTCCATTCCACGGATGATTGACATGTCTAATTTTCATAGTGACTCAGTGGCTGTGAGTGGGTGATGAAGAGGATTTCAGGTAATTTCACAAAAACGGACAAAAAATAGAATTACATACCTCACCTTTAAATCATGAAAGATTTCAAAAGAGATGTTGTGATGTACTTGGTTCACTGTAGCTATTTAATATTTTAAGTAGAAATTCTGATTCAGTTATTATAGAAGGTACAATATACATGCATTTGATCTTAACTCATTATTCACGATGACCCACTTGTTACATTTTTTACTTACTTTTCTATGACAATCTGCCCAACCAAAAACATTTAAATGTGCCATATTTTAGGATTTGTTAATGGCCACAAGATGGCAGTATAGGGAAACTCAGTTCGTTTTATTATGGCCTTTAAATTGGAGAGGAAGGTGTTAAGACATATTCCTCCTGTCTTTATGATGTCTCTTCATGGTAAAGGAAAAAGTATAGGCCTCGGCTTATAACGGGGTATCCGCGCGGTAGTAAAATGTAGTAAAAGGAAATAAATAAAATCAGCCAAAATGAAGGCCCTTGAAAGGTAGTAAAAGGTAACAAATGAAATTTGGCTAGGTAGTAAAAAAAATTTTTACCGTCATCTCAGTATATTCTGAGTTTCACATTTGAGCTAAAAAATTGGCTCTACATGTTTTAACATAATTTAATGAACATTTATATAATATACTACAAGCAGAACTAGTGCTGGAGTCTATAGCCTACCAGAGTGATGCTGACAACAGGTCAAGGCATTTCAAATGTAAGCCCAAGGCCAAAGCCACTGATGAAAGCTCCATTTTTACCTTGGTGCTGTGAGGGCATTCTTACCAAGGGCATTCTTACCTTGTTGCGACTCGGCCTGAAGTTTGTTACCTTTTCAGACCCTTTGAGACCCCCCCCCCCCCCCCAAAAAAAAGCTCGATGCTCGATGTTGTGTTGGTAGTAAAACATATTGTGGAGGTAGTAAAAAAGGTAGTAAAAGGTGGTAAATTCAACTCTAGGATTCCTGCAGATACCCTGTATAAACGGAAACAGTGAGTAAAAAAAAGCTCCGTCCATTGACAGCTAATAGCCTAAGGGCTTGATCCTTCCACACATCTTCTTAGAGGTCATGACGCCAGATAAGAACTGTTGGAGTAACACAATTTAGTTTTGTCTTGAACAAAACAGGACATATGATTAGAACTCAACCATTTTTAATATCTGCTTAAGCCTAATTGTGAACAGCATAAGCCTTATGGTATCATTTAATAGACTCACACAATAAGTAGAGTGCTTGTTGGGTGCTGGTTTTATTCACATTAGTTGACCATGGTTTCAGCGATCCAGGAATTGTAGTTGCACACCTTGGTGTAAACTCCTGGCTTGTTCTTCAGGGCACAGCCATAACCCCAGGACACAACACCCTGCAGCTCACCATTGCACACCACTGGGCCACCAGAGTCACCCTGGGAGAGGCATTGAAGACCATGACTTAAAGAAAAAGTCCAGCACAAATCAACCCATACAGTAGCCCTGCTGCTCAGAACTCAATAATGCTGTTGTTTGGAAGAGGAATGAGAAACTTTGGTACGAGGACGGTAGGCTATAGTGAGACAACAGCTATCTAATGAAGGCGAGGAAACTCTGTTTCAGTTTTGTCGGTGCCCTTTTAAGTTGGTGTTAGCTTTCAGTTCATAAATTTTCATGATTCTACAGCCAGCACTCAAGTCAGCTCAAGCACGAATAAGGGTGGATTTATGCCAGACTTTTCCTTTAACTAGGCCAAAAAGACTGAATTTAATTTAGAGTTTAGAATGTGACAACAATTGCCAGACACTCTGCGGTTGTGCTCTGCATAAATAACATGGCTTTCTCCCCTGTGCCCACTTTTTGTCATAAGAAGAATGCTAAGACGGCTCTGGTCACATTACCTGGCAGGAATCCTTGCCGCCCTCCATGTAGCCTGCACAGAACATGTTGGCGGTGATCTGACCGCCAGGGAAAGTGTCTGCACAGACGTTGTCACTTATGACGGGGATTTCCAAGCATCTGAGATTGATGGGATAGTAGTCTTCAGAATATCAACACAAAAAAGATATTCTAAGATTAGTAACCTTTTCAGAGTATGAAAGGGCAGTGTACTATTGAAATGTTAAAGAGATTATCTGGAGTAAACCTGTAGCCCTGTTATTTCATGTTGCCAAGTGCTGTCGCAGTCAGAGGTATGAGAATGACAGAATTTGGTGCAATGTAGACCAAATTGCAAAATGGCAGCCAATGCTAACTGATGAAGGGAAAGATGTTCCACTTTCTTATGCCCCCATCTGTTAGCATTTGCTGCCAGATCACAAAATCGGTCCAAATACTGTCATTCTTGTATCAATCGACAGCACTCCGCAGCTTAAAGGAGAATTTGGGTGTGAATCAATGCATAGCCTGTTGTTAGCGGTCACTGATGCTGACTGTAGCTAAAAAGAACAAAGAAAGAAAAAAATTGATGCAACATAGGCCGAGTAACAAACCAATAACTAATGTTAACTGAATGGGGCATAGCGCAATGAAACTGAAAGTAAGTCACTATGCCCCATTTACTTCGTGTTATTTGCCAGTTGATTATTCAGCCTCCTCTTTTTCATTCTTTTTCCTGACGGTGACCAAGGGCTATGGAATGATTCACACCAAACTTCTCCTTTAAAGAACAGGGATAATGGCTGGTTGATTTTTTTCTAATGCTGCACAGCAAATATTTCACTCTATAGAGTTCATTTGTGCCCAGTTTGGACACAAATAAACTGTACGGTGTAAAATTTACACTGTTCAATTTGCTGTGTGAGTGAATTCTTCATGCTGCTCTTGAATGTTCAAGATGGTCCTTACTGCCACTTCCACTGGTGTTGCCCCATCCGGAGACCAGGCAGCGGGTCCCAGCACTGGCACAGCTGGAGGGTAGTGCCACTGTGCCCACGTACTGGTTGAGGGTGGCAGGCTTGCTCAGCTTGATCAGCATGATGTCATTATCCTGGCTGTGGCTGTTGTAGTTCGGGTGTAGGAAGACTTTGGCGGTGCTGATAAATTGCTCAGTGCCCTCGTTTTTCTTAATGTTGTGTTCACCCAGACGCACCTGCATATAACTTGCAGAGGAGAAACAAAGGAACGAGAGGCCAGGTGCATATCTTCAGTGTGTGCTGATGTCCATGTTCATCATGTTTTGTAGTAGCCTAGCATCTAGACCAATAGCATAATGGCAGAAATATTCATGCTTAGCTTTTTGTCTAGTCTCGCACGGTAAAGGCAAATCCTGACCCTTCGCGACCTGCAACAGACCATTCAGAACGCTCTATCTGTGTAGCGAGTCATTGGGGTGGGCTTAGCGCGATGATGAAAGGGCAGTCTGGCGTGCCTGATAACTCAGATTGGTCAGTAGCGCTGGCCTATTGCTTTGCAGAGACAGAACGACAACTGTTGATCTCACCCACAGGCTTCAGCACTGTGAACGGTCCGATTCCAGACTATACAGTTCATGTGTATACAGTAGTTTGGCTTGCCAGGCTAGTTTTGTAGTGGTAACTGACTACAATTTTGCATACAATTGTACATTTAAAGGGGAAATCCAGTGTGATTCAATCAACTCTGTTGTTTGAGGTCATCAAGTACTATATGTATGATTTCACAAATGAGAAAATTTGAGTGCTACACTATTCATTCTGTGTTGAATATTTTCTCACTCTTTTCTATACTGACACCACACTGTGTCTTTGCACCACAGGGCTATGGATTGATTCACACAAGATTTCTCCTTTAAGGCACGTACAGAACGTTGCTATATTGAAAATGCATGTCAAGCAGTGGGAGTGGCATTCTTACGACTGGTAGCAGTGAGCAGCAGACACCACCCATTCCCTGGAGATCAGGGAGCCCCCGCAGAAATGGTAGCCGGCATTCAGAGACACCTGGTAAGGCACACTGTGTCTTATGCACTCCTTTCCCCCGACGATCTTATCGTCCTCACTCTCACTCTTTGCTGGGGCAGCAGCTGATGCCAAGATAAATGTAACAGTTATTTTATAGCCACTTCACTTACCATTACAGCATCAAAATACAGAAAACACCTTTAGATTTAAAGTAAATAAAACATAAATGACTTTTGAGGGGAACATATATTAAGAGCTCAGATGTAAAACCCTCTAAGTCCATTTTCAGAAGTTTATCAGAATTATATATTTAATATATTTATATTTCATCGTAAATGGACTGAGAAGGTTTTACATGTGAACTCTACATATGGTGCTTTGACATTTTACAATAAATAGTATTAAAGGAAACACACATGTTTTGTAGGCTGCATGCGGACAGAGAAAGTAGCCTAATATGCATATCTGCAAGGTTCCGGATTAGGACTCACATGCAACAGCAAAACACACCAGAAGAACAATGCCTTTCATCGTGTGATCTTGTGTGGTGGAGGAACTTCCCGATCTGACGAACATCTCTTATATATTTTTCTGTTGCCATTACTATCTATTACCCTCAAGGACATCGATTCCTACGTGACAGAGCATGGAGCTAAATGTACCCATTTTTGCTATTCACAAACAACTAGACTTCATGTTCTGGTTTGAGTTCATCTGCCAGGGCTTTTTCCTGATTGGAGCAGGGGCCGATGTTCGGTCATGTGTATGCAAGGGAAAATCTCTAGCTGCAAACACCTGGAAATAGGCCTATGAAAAAGCCTTGCTTAGCAGAAATGACTCAAAACTAGCAGGTGTGCAGCACTGGCATGTAAAACATCATATATTTGTGAACTGCATTGTACAGTGAATTTCCTGATATATCCATACACACTAATGGATAAATGTTATAACATGATATTGTGTTGCATCCAAAACACAGATGATGTATATACACAATAATAATATAGTAATAATCTTTATTTATATAGCACTTTTCAAAAACAAAGTTGCAAAATACTGTAAAAAAGCAAAAGAAATAAAAATTAAGATGTGTAGGTCATTAAGCAAAAGAAACCATTTCCTCTAATGGTTGAGTACGACTATTTGATTGACATGCAACTGTCCAATTGGAAATGCTGGTCTGTCAAATGATTGGTTATAGTTTTTCAAGGTCTGCCCGTTCCACAGATGATTAATTACATTTTTTTAAAAGATTTTTTGGGGCTTTTTATGCCTTTATTTTGACAGGACAGTGAGAGAGTGACAGAAAACGAGTGGGAGAGAGAGATGGGGAAGGATTGGGAAATAAACACAAGTCGGACTCGAATCTGGGTCCCCGGATTCATGGTATGGCGCCTTAGGCAACTGAGCCACGGGGCTCGTTTCAGAGATGATTTACATGTTTAATGTTCATATCAGTGCTTCCAACTGTGAGATGTCTGTGAGTGGGTGATGAAGAGGATTTCAAGTAATTTCGCAAAACTGGCCAAAAAAATAGAATTCCATACCCCATCTTCTTGTTTGTTGGAAAAGGTTCCTGTCAGGCCAAGTGCCTGCATCTGCATTTTTTAAGTGGATTACTCATCAGCCAGAGCAATATATAAAAGTAGGAATAAAAGCTCATTAAGGCAACATTGTGCAAAGAACTGAACAGTTGCTACTGTACTGTAGGCCTATGTGTTGTTCTGGGAATAGGGCCTTTACAGGTACCAGGTGAAGGGCATGTGTTGTTCTGGGAATAGGGCCTTTACAGGTACCAGG
>JASCQY010000010.1:1413751-1437717 GCA_030264315.1 Sardinella tawilis
TCGTTGTCCAGGTTGCGGCTGTTGTAGCTGGGGTGGCGGATGACCTTGGCAGAGTTGATGAACTGCTCAGTGCCCTCGTTGGTAGCAATGTTATGCTCACCCAGACGCACCTGAACGCGGCTACAATTTAAAAAGATAAAAGGCGTGAAAAGACAGATCAAATGTTTTCTTTTGGTTCAAATCAGAGGCTACAGTAGTCTGTTAATGTACAGTATGCCTAATACATTTGTGAGGTGGCTGAAATAAACGGTAAATTGATGGATACGCACGACTTGTAGCAGTGGGCGGCAGACACAACCCATGTGCTGCTGATCAGGGAGCCTCCGCAGAAGTGGTAGCCAGAGTTCAGAGACACCTGGTAGGGCAGAGCGTTCTTCCTGCACTCATAACCTCCCACAATCTTGTCTTCCTCCTCCAGAGGGGCGGCATCTGCAGCAAAATAAGAGTATGCGTTGAAAACATAGCCTAGAGAGAGAGCAAACCCTAGGGGTAGCAAATCATTTTGTTATTCCAGTACATCTAGAAACAAGCCATAGGGCCTCAGTAGCTGTTTTCCCAAGTTTGGTCAGACCAATCACATCCCTCTACCCTTGTAAAGCATCACCGAGATGTGCCCTACCGGTAACTAATTAGGCACAGAGGCAGTTTGAAAGTCAACTAGCCTACTGATTCCATCTCTTGGATTGAGGCCAGACTATTTGGATGTCATAGTCTGCCTTGACAGACTATTCAAAACAGGCACCAATTAGAAAATGGCACAAACATGCAAGTGAAGTCACTGAGAGAGAGAATTTCTAGTGTTCTGAAAGAAGTCGCATGTAGGCTACTCACAAGCCACAGCAAAGAGAGCCAAGAGAATCAGAGCCTTCATGACTGCAGTGTCCGTGATACGACTGTATTGGAGAAGGAATGACCTGTTTATATAGGCCTGTTCATTCTACTGTACGGTATACCGTATGTCTGTCAAGTATTAACTAGCATGTGAAGTTCCAGGTGCACAAGAACATGCCACTGCAGTTAAAAATGTACCTTGTGTACATACCACATCAGGTGTGTTTCCCTTCACACATTTGCCTTTTGATGCTGTGTGGTGATTAGTCACAACTCAGAAGTGAAAAATGTTTAGCCAGCAGTATGTGTCATCAACTGTACAGGCATTATTCAACATACCTATGGGCTAAATTGTAGTAAAGATTGTTACAAATTCTTTTTTTCAAATGCACCATTAAATTCAATAGTGCATTATGCGGGGCAAACCATTCTATATTCAGTGTGGCAAAGCATAAACCAATCTCTCAATGTCATATTCTGTATAGGACTACTAGGATATAAAATCTGTAGCTTATATATGTGGTATTTTGGCAGTAACCTAGGCTACAATATTGCAACCAATAGGCTATTTGTCACAAGCCAAAGAAACTATTTACCCTACAGTCCATGTCTTTGTAACAAAGACATACAGTAGGCTTTCGATTCGCAATTTCACTCTGCACTTTTGTGACTTTTTAGATGATGTTCAATTTGAAACAATTTGTGAATTTAGTCTAGGATCTAAATTTTAAACTTTTGATTCCAGCAATATGAATGCCCAAATATAGCCAAATAAGATCTGTGCATATTGCGTCTTAAACCTTTGCAATCAAAGAGTAGCCTATAATGTGGGCTAAACGTATAGAAATCAGGCGTAGTCTGTCACACGATTTTTGAACTTGGTTCTCTGGTTCTCTGTGCCCGAGCCTGTACTTCTGAGAATGACGTCTAAATCTCGCGACGTTCCACTGTCTGTGTTCAAGAAAGAATTTCAAACAGGCCAGGTTAACTGTACAGTTTTGACGATGTGATAATGTTGTTCCTTATTCTAATACGTGTATATGTTGTAAGGTGAGTAAAATAACATTTCATCTTCTGTAGTCCCATGTACTCAATTTACAAAGGAAGGAATGACATTTCTCCGCAACCGGGGTCTAGCAAATGTAATGAAATCGTGTTGGCTAACATAGCCTAATTTATGCAGAATGCGCAACCATTGCGGATGTGGTGCAGAATAAATGCGCAGTGCGCATTTACCTACAAGATTGCCAGGTGAAGTGTGATCTTGTTTTTTAACAGAAATGTAATAATTGTTGTGGAAATAGTGGTACCAGTAATGTTTTTTTTCTGTCAGGCTGCAACTATTAGCCGTTTATGTGGAAGGACTGCCCCCCTCACGTTAACAGAGGCCGGGTTTTTCAAGCCTGTATAATAGCTTTTTGTGAGTTCCAGCCTTAACATTTTGTTTTGATATAGACATAAATGTTAAATTCCCTATGTGTAAAGCCACACATCCACCTTGTAAGCCTCGTGTCTTCAGAGGCAATGAATCTGCACATGTGGTAGTTTGAGTAAGCTAAGTTAGCGTTAGATGACGCCAGTGAGTGATTATCTGACACTTGTCAAGGGCTGGACTACTTAGATTTTTTTTCTCAACTGCAGTTTTTCCTTAGCCTACGTTATAATCATACCTTTACCTATAGTGTACATTAAGCACTCAACGAAAATGATGTCCAATCAATGCTTACAAACTTGGATTTTTGATTGAGTGGAGAAAACTTGTCACTAGTTTAGTGACTGGCGATGCGTCTGCCAACTTGGTTAGTGTGTCCACAACCCAGGCCTGATATATGACTGAGTACTATGAGGAGGGGGGGCTGCTATATGAGCATTCGCCTCCCAAGCACATCAAAGAAGAGTCACCAGAGGGACCCTGCGGAGGAGGCGTCTCGGAGGATGGCTTCCCACGGGAGGATGACGACTCGGACGGCAGCTGTGACCATAACGGCAGTCTTCCGGATGGGCTTCCCTTCAATGTTGTGGTGGTACATCCTAATGTTGTGGCGCCTGGCTTGTCATCCGATGACCTTTTTTACACTGAACAAAGTAAGCAAGTTCCTTCATCATTTCCAGCCAGGAACTATTATGCATATGGCTAGACATCAAGGACTTTGTTGGAAGTTTTGATTTACTTTTGTTTCTCTCTCTCTCTCTTTTTGTAGGTAGAGGGGTGTCTTCTACCCTGGCAGCAGGAAGTGGGGGCAAACGGAAGAGTCGTTTTAGCGGGGCTGAGCTAGAGGTGCTGGTCTCCGAGGTGACGCGCTGTGAAGGCGAACTCTTTGGCCCCGCAGGGAGACTCCGTCGGCGGGAGAGGGAGCGAATCTGGGCTGGAATACTTGAAAGGGTCAACGCCGTTTCCAGAGTCCCGCGGACCCTCCGTGAGGTGAAGAAGCGATGGGACGACCTGAAGAGACGAAATGGTGGGAGGCTGGCCGACGCGAGGTATCGCAGCTGCTACGTGCCAGCCAGTAGAGGAGCGTCAGTTCTGGGGAGGTCTGCTCAGGCAAGCCCCAGGCTTCAGCAGGGCCTTCAGAAACAGAGCACCCGGGGAAGGAACTCCACCTTGAGTTTTTCTGATACTGATGCAGGTAACTATTAAGAAATCCTCTCTCTTCAGGATTCTAGTGTCAGTGAATTTTGTCACAAGGCAAACTTCTTTACTTCTCAGCAGGTGGCGGTGAAGGATCGGAGAGGGATGGTTTCGAGAAGGAGGATGACGCAGGTGAGCATGACCGAGATGAAGGGGAGGGAGAATGTGGAGAGGGTGCCGAAAGCAGCATGGAAGATAAGCTGGGTTTGGGACTGGGTTTGGGAATAGTACCTCCACCCACATCAGAGCGTTGGCTACCTCCTTCCCCCCTCTACAGTGCTCCATTCCTTAATGGGACCCCACAGCCTAGCCCTCAGCCTTCATTGGGGGCCCACCAGGGTCTTCTTGAGGCCCCGCCTCCCCGTGTCTCCTGGCTAGAGGATGAGCTTCGAGGTCTGGGCGAAGCAGCAGTACGGCTCGGGGACCGCGTGGAGCAGAGCTTGCGGGAGTTTGGGGAAGGTTTCCGCCGTGATATGCGGACCCTGGTGGCCTCCCAGGAGGCACTCTCAGTCAGCCTCCAGCAAAACAATGTCCTCTTGCAGAGGCTACTAGGGCTGCTGGAGAACCAGCAGCAGCAGCAGGCACAGCATCATCCCCAGCCTCATCCACATCAGCAGTCTCAGCAGCCACAGGTGCCACAACCGCCGCAACCACACCATCATCCGCCCGTACAGCCAAATCAGGTTCTGCAGCAGCAGCAGGAGGAGGAACAACTTCAACATCCTACAAACTCAAATGATCAGCTGCCCACTTCCCTCCCCTCCGAGCCACCACCCCCTGACATTTTGGATGGTACAGCCCATCCTGAGCCATCGACAAATGTGAATGGAACAACCCAACGGTCGCGACGGGGGAGGACTGGTGATCAGCGCCGCAGGAGAAGACGCTAAATGCTTGATATTCATGCTTTGGTGAATGTTCAATTATTTATTTTACTTTCAGGTTTTCATTTAGACATCACCTTCACACAGAGAAGTGTTGTCTTCGTACTGTTCAATAAGTGACAATAAGATTACCTATACTATAATGTATCAATGATTTCTACATATTTGTTTGAAATAATTCACACAAAAACTCAATTTTTGCGATGCATTAATTCAGTGGCTTGTTTGAGCTGAGTAAAAGTCAATGTTGAAACCATATGGGTTGACAATCATCATTAGAATGATCTTAAGCACTTTGGAAAATAAAATGCTATTCAAAATAGTCAAGACTCTTGAACATGGGAATGTTAATAATTGGAAACAGGTATCCAAATGGACATTCCAGTTGTGTGTAGGGCAAGCCAGAGGTTCTGTGAATCTCTCCCATAATTTAATATGTGTAAAGGTTGCAAATATGCCCACGAGTGTGGTCAACATTTTAACAAATGAACAGGGCTTAAATTCATTGCATTTTGTGAGGACACATGAAATATTTTTTTCACGTTCTAAGATAAAAATGCATTGTGTTCCTTAATAAGCATGTCAGAATCTCTTATACCAGGAAGCACCTTTATCTTGCCATTCCACATTATTGTGGTTTTAAAACAAACAAAATTACAATATACTGTATGTCAGCTACTGATATGCGTTATGATTCTGCATGCCATTAATGGTTCGTAAGCAACCTAGTGCAAGGCTTTTGCGAAGAGGGATACTTTTACCATTTTGCACAATTTGTATTTGAGGGGTATATATTCTGGCAATATCTGTATATTATACTGTATCCTATTATCCTACTAATCAGAATGTAAATAAAGGCAATGCTAATGGGAATGAGTGACTGTCTAAAATGTGTTACTTGGGTGACTAATAGAACATTAAGCATACCACATCTGATTTCACTATATTCTTCTTCCATTATCCACTTTTGGTGGTAACTGGACTGAACACAAAATTACCCCCCTCCTCTCCGCCCCTAATGTCCATGTTGAGAGTGCACACTGGGGTTGCCTTGACTTAAGAGTTGCTTTGTTTGTTTGTTTATGCAATACACTTACAAAATATGAGGGCAACGATATCCGATAGTGGCACGGGGTAGCTTATATGAGCATTTAAAAATATCACAAGAATCTGGCATGGGCAACATTGCAAACCAGATGTTTTGAATTAACGAATTCAATGAAAAGTTGTAGGTATTTGAATACTGTAGGTGTTTATTTTTATCCAAAGATTGCTGCAATTAATCATGCACATAGTTATGCACTTGTAGCCTAGATGTCTTTACCGGTCTTTACACATTTTTTAATTGCCCATACATTCAACTTCGACCTGTGATGATGAATACAATGACGTCATCAACATGTTCCAGTTTTTTGAAGAAGAGAGCCAGGGAACATGGCTGCCGAGTACACACAAAACCCCGACACACAGCAGAGCGACACATTAATTAACCCAGACAGTTGTATAGATATAAAGAAAGATGAATCTGATGTCTCTATAGGAGAACATGGCGTTAGTATAAAAGATTTCACCAACGACGCCGAATCGAAAGAGTCTGTGAAAACTGAGGTTAATTCAGGGTTAGCAAGTCATGCAGAATCTAGCACTAGTCTGGAGTCTACAGCAGCTCTTAAAAAAGAGTCGAAGATGCCCTCCCTTGTTTCTACAAACCTTCAGCTGCAAATGGAATGGTCTGATACAGAGGAGGATACGGGGCCATCTGTACTCGGGGACAGTGAAAAAAAATGTAAGTGCAACATTTTCGTTATCTTGAAACTCCGGGTCTTGCTAATTTAACGTTATCCATATGTTCCGATGGCCTATGCACCCAAGAGGAGCAAAGGGCTTAAGTCAAGTAAGTCATATGTTCCGGACTTCAGTGGAAGTATAAAGTCTTAAAAAATCAACAACAAACGAACCAAGGAGTAAACATTAGGCCAACGTTACCATCTAAGTTACAGCTGCGAGAGGGCGCTTGGTTTATTGTCCTGACAAGACTGACAAAATTGGGAAAGACTGAACACAAAGGAAATCCTTTACGGCAGATTAAAAACTGCAGGTAGTAAAATATATAGCTGAGAAAGGTAATCGAGCAGCAGAGAGAACGTTTGGAGTGGGATACTCCAATGTAAAATTCCATTGGTCTGTAATATCATGCAAAGAAAGGGCCATTCTGTGACAAATTAATAAATGGCCAAAGGTCACCCTCAGGTTAAAAACTCTTGGGGAAAAAATACAGGTGTTTGCACACCCAACCTATGCATACATCTAAAATATTAAGTCTGTATCACTAATAGTTCCAAAACTACAGCCCTTTGAAACTTAATGTCATTTTAAGCATTCTGGTGAACAAGGGGATTTGGTCAACTTTCAACATTACTGACTGTTTCACACACATTAGGGAAACTGTGAATACAAATCCGGTGTCCTTTACGGTTCAGTTTATGTATATTGCTTTCACTTCTTTTTGGTAATAAGCATGCTTGCAAATGCATGCATTGTGTTTTTTTGCCATTTTGCTATTGCAACTGTTTAAATATTAAAACAGAAAATCAAACTTATGTTAATGTAACATCTTGATGTTGTTTATCTTTAGCGCTTGATGCTGAGGGAGCAGATGGTGGCACATATGGATCCAAGGAAGAGATTGTAGAACCTTCATCCGGGGCTGAAGATACTTTGAAACTGAAAGTTGAGCCACCGGAGCTGAAGTATGACCCGACTGCATCGGAAGAAGTGAGCAAGGAGTTGCCTGTTGATGAACCAGCCGCAACAGAGGTTAAGGGAGCAGGAGGAGAAGAAGATGAGAAAGGAAAGCCAGGGGAGGAGGAAGCAGGCAAGGGAGGTGAGACAGAGGAAGAGGAAGAGGTGGTTGTTGTCAAGCCGAGGAAAACGCGTATGGAATGCCGTGATTGTGGAAAGTGTTTTACCCGCCGTGAGACGTACAACCTCCACCGTCACTTTCACATGCATCAGGATGAACAAGCCTCCCTCACCTGCAAAGAGTGCGGCCTCACATTCCAGCACAGAAGCAGCCTCATCAAGCACCGAAATGAGCATAAGGAGAAGGAGAAAGAAAAAGAGAAGGAGAAAGCTGAATCAGCGCCCACAGTACAAGCATCAGCAACATCATCATCATCAGAAAAAAAAGCCCTCGTCAAGATGGCAAACCCACAAAATGACCCACAGTGTGAACATTGTGGGAAGACGTTTGATACACTGGTCAAGCTCCGCACGCACAATTGTAAACTGGCCCCAGAGAAGCCCTACCGATGCCCGTTATGCCGCAAGGAGTTTCAGTATAGAGTGTCCATCACTTCCCACATGCAGACACATTCCCTGGAATATCCTTTCCGCTGTCTGGAGTGCAACAAGGGTTTTCAGTCTGCTATGACATTGAGGATTCATCAGCGGTCCCACGCTGCTCTCAAGCCCTTTGCTTGCCCTGAGTGTGGGATGGTCTTCAGACATCGCTCTGTCATGGAGGATCACCGACGGAGACACACAGAGGAGCGTCCTTATCACTGCAGCCTGTGTGGTAAGTGCTTCAACTATGCCAGCCTTCTGCACCAACATCAGTATCTGCACACGGGCAAAAAGCCCTTTCGCTGCCGTGACTGCGGGAAAGCCTTTGCTTTTTCCCAGAACTTGCGTGCTCACATGCGCCAGCATCAGAAGCACCCACACAGCTGCCCTCATTGTTTGGACACCTTTTCTGATGAAGCTAAGCTGCAGGAGCACATAGCCACCCATGAGATGTCGGCTGTGGTGGACAAGGAGAATGCTAACTACGCTTTGGAGCAGCCGCGACTGTACAACTGTCCGCTGTGCTCCCAAGTCTATTACAGGCCTGCTGACCTGAGGGTGCATATGCTGGTGCACGAAGCAGAGTTTGATGGCCTGAGTAACGGCGTGACGGAGGCAGGGCCAACGTACGCCTGTTCTCGTTGCCCGCTGACTTTCGCAGATGAAGCAAGCCTACAGTCCCATGCAATTACCCACGAGACCTCGTTCATGAGGAGAGATGTACGGGGCCTGGGCATGGGACGGCGAGAGATGCCAGGAAGCGGTATCTATGGTGACCAGATAGACAAGAAACCGTTGAAGTGCCGAGACTGTGGCCGAGGTTTTCGCCACCGCTCTGTACTGGAGTTGCATATGCGCATTCACAGTAAGGACAAGCCATACCGTTGCAATGAGTGTGGCAAGTCCTTTAGATTCGGCAGCTACCTGCAACAGCACCTCATTATCCACACAGGGAAGAAGCCATACAAATGCCCTGACTGTGGAAAAGATTTTGCATTCCTCCAGAACATGAAGACCCATCAAAGACTTCACCAACAAAAGCCATTCCGTTGCACACAGTGCCGCAAAGGCTACAGTGACGAGGATCAGCTGCAGCGGCACATGCTGTCCCACACCGGTGACAAACCTCACAAGTGCCACCTCTGCCACAAGAGTTTTGGCCTGGCGTACCTGCTGCGAGATCACATGAACACACACACAGGTGAAAGACCGCATCGCTGTCAGGAGTGCAACAAGTCATTTCAGTGGCTCAGCAGTTTGCTGGTGCACCAGAAGATTCACATGCGCAAGCATCAAGACGGCAAGAGGGGCAGAAGAATGAACGCTTACAGATCGGACTGGCAACGGTGGGACAGAACTCCTGGAACAGTGATGCCAAGCTCTTATGCTGCCCCTGCCTCACAAGTGCCAGACTGGCAGGGAAGGATACCCCAGCAGCAACAGCCGCCGCCACAGGGCTTTGGGCATCAGTCAGATTCCCAGGAGCAACCAAAGCAACAATCGCAGCAGGAACTGTGGCAGCCTGGTGTCCCAGTCACACAGCAATCACCGTGGAAATCAGAACAGAAGCAGGAACAACAAAGGCAGCCAGAACCGTCAGCAAAAGCAGTCCATGCACAGCAGCAGCAATGGCAAATGGAGCGACAGACCCAGCCAGCCCAGATGCTGGCCCAGAGCACATCATGGATTTCTGTGATGGCCCCACAGACAACCCAAGCAGTGCAACAGCAGGCACAGCAAAAGTTACTGCTGCAACAACAGCAGGCTCCGGCTGAAGCACTCTCTGGCAGGACTGACTCATCTTTAGCTTCACAAGCAGCAGTTGTGTTTTCTAAACCCCACACTCAGCCGGAGGATGGTCCTCTTGCCTGGGTCACAAAAACATCCCCTGTTGTTTCACACATCCAAAGCCCGTCAAAGGCAGCGGAGCATGAGAGGGGTCCTCTTTCAGTCTTCTGGGGTAGCTCTGGTACCTCTGTGCAGCCGCAGACCCCAACGGGCACCACTCCCCTTGAAAGCGGGTCCATCATCTCCCCCACTAAGCCAAATGACCAAGAGGCACAGTTGTCACAGCCACCGCTGCCTAAAGCTTCAACGTCCATACAGTCCACCCAGCCTGGGGTGTCCTCTCTGCCATCAAAAGATGACACTAACTTATGGAGTTATAAAATGCCTATTGGTGTACCCCTGACTATACAGGACCAGCTTAGCAGTGGCACAGATAAACAACAACGACAGCAATCTCCAGGCTCAGCAAACCAATCTTTAGCAACAAATCAAACTGCCATTGTAGACCCTTCTCGCCCAGGGACAGAGAATACCCAATGGACATTCCAAGCTACCTCAGCCATTCCCAAGCCACTAGGAACTCAAGACAGTACTGCAGAACAATTGCAGCCACAACAATTGCAACCACCACAACTGATGCACTTGCAACAACAAAAGCTTCAATTACAACAGCAGCAGCAGCAGCAATTGCAACTTCAGCAGCAGCTGCAGCAGCAGCAACAGCAATTGCATCTGCAGCAGCAACAATTACAGTTGCAACAGCAACTACAACAACAGCAGCAGCAGCAACAACAACAACAACAGTTACAGTTACATCAGCAACAACATCAGCAGCAACAGCAATTACAGTTACAGCAACAACAACTACAATTGCAGCAGCAGCAAAAACAAACTTCCATAGCTTCAACCTGGGGGAGTCCTCCCACATCTTCACAAATGAACCCCATCACCGTTCAGTATGGACCACCTCGTTTCCCACACGGGGAGGCACCCCCAGTGTGGGGTTTTCAGACCTCTCCACCGGGGTCACAGACATTGTTAACAGGACCAATCCAGCAGGGGACTGTGCGAGGCCAGACTCAGTTGCCATTGATGACGGGGCCGCAGATTATCATCAATCAGGCCTCACCGTTTCTCTCCCCTGCTCTCCGCCCCCTACCTCCACTCGGCCTGCCAGCTCCACACCCCCTTCACTCCGTTGTCCCAAGGCCACCACCTCAGAATCTGTTTTTCAACCCACAGGGAATTATAGGCGATGGGCCCTCCCTGTCCCAACCAAGGCCCTTTTCCCAGTTAACTCCTCGGACTGAACTGCCAAACCTGACAGGTCGTTTGCCTTTCCCCACAGACCGCCGCCAGTGTGTGGTTTGTGGGTGCTCTTTCTCCCAAGAGCTTGAGCTGCAGGTGCACTACATGCAGCATGCAAAAGGAGAAATCTGATGTGTATCGATGTGTACTGTTTTTATGATGTTGTACCTCATGCTTGAACAGTGATTCATAACCTTATTGTTAAATAATTGAGCTAAAAAAAGTGTATAATCATGTAACTTGATATCAGGTGTTTAAAAAGTTGGTCATTATGATGGGCTCTGTTTTTGTCTTTGACGAAAATGAAAGGACAGATGTCAAGTTGCTTAAAATTAATGATGCACAAAGACATTAAAGATATTCTGATTTTATACCTTTTCTGTGTATTCCAGGTGCTACATTTTTCAAAATAGTTTGGTCTACAGGGCCTCATTTATCTGCCAAATAAATGTTGAATGAGACTACCACTAGGCCCCTACACTTACACTTTTACACTTACAGTGAAAAGATCCTTTCTGATAAATGTCCAAAAAATAGATTGTTATATGCAGAATGGCCCAATGTTTGGATGCAGTGTAACCTATTTATGTTCTCAGTAAAACAGTTTAGGCCACAACATGAATGTTACAATTTAGTCTATTGTGTTCGTTATTGCCACACACACTATCTAGTGTTACATCTAATGCATTTCTATGCTTGAAGCAGTCATACATGATTGTTAAAGTAGTTTTGACACAGATTAGGATGAAATTTGCTGGACAACATTGTCTGAAGTTTGTATTGAATAAGTGACCCATATGCCTTGGCCTTGAGGCCTGGGAATACCCATGCTGCCTTGCGCACTTGTTCCTAACGGCACGGCAGCCTGGAGACCATGGCCAACATTTTCGCATGAATTTGGGAACCAATCACACAACAGGGAGAGATGTCAAGACGATGCGTGAATTTTTGGACAAACGACACCTGAAATCCCGTACGAGAAAATGTATAGGTGGTCCCCAGACTAAATCTAACTTGAGATTTAGGCTGGTGTTAGCCAGGCTATTGGCCTTGCGGATCTATTCTGATTTTTTTTTTTTTTTTCATTTATTCATTATTAATAACTATGAAGGATACTGTTTTAGGTTTTAATATTCAGGACCAAGAAGAAATGTCTTATTTATTGGGTTATACGAATGCATTCAGATTGTTAAAAATATTGTTATATTTCTTATATAAAGAAAAATTCTCTGCTATAAATTATAGTCGCGCCATTTTGTAATCAAGGGAAGTTGTTGGTCGTAATTTCCTGGGGCCGCTGAAGTGTTTCCGCACTGATGGGTCCATAGCACCCATCATAGCATTTAGCTTAGCTTAGAGCCTTCCTTGCATTCAACTGTGTTGTCTGTGTTGAAGGCAAGAGTGGCCCCTGGAGTTGAATAGAGCCATCATGGCTGCTGTTTACCCTGAAAAGGGTGGCACGTTGCTAGGAAATGTTGGGGCACTTTCACAAGAAAATACAGAGGATAATGCTGGGGTACCCAGCAGCCCTAAACAAATTCAAGCAAAAGACCGAGGTGCATCTGCAGACTCGAGGCTTAACGTTAGTGGCCCAGCTACATCTAAGAACCACGCCGAGATTGATGGGATGAATGCCATGCAATCCATTACAATAAAAGAGGAGCGGATCGAGGATGAAGAATACATACAGATTAATTTAAATGATGTCGGTGAAGACTCGGAGGAGAGCGCTTCTGAGAATGAGAATGAATCAGTGGAAGAAGAGAATGTTGACGGTGAGTAACCATGTTGTTGGCGAATTCACGTTTCATGTTAACGTTAGCTTTCTGGTAAAGCTGCTTAGCTGACAACTGGTGTTTGCTAGGCCCTAAAGGGAGGTTCAAACACTTGCAAAGACACAAGGTGTTATTGACAAACCTTGACAAAGCACCTAGAAGAAGATCATGATTAGGATTATTGTTACTTGCAGACGTGGTGGGAATGGTTGTCTCCTTTGCAAATCTTACTGCTTTCGTATCATAACGTGTACCAAACTGTGAACATGTTACCAATCGTGTTATTTCCAGTGGACATTTACGTTATCGATGTATGCTTCCCACTAAGTCATTTGGAAGCTCTAAGCTTTTATTGGGATGCTTATTTATCGGTAATTGCCATAGAGAAATGGTCTTGTAGGGAAGGAAACATTCATTGGTCTCTGTTAGCGATTGTCCAAAGCTAACATCTGTTTTGCTAACGTTTTGCTAACGTTAGTCTGCTCGCTAACGTTAGCTGCCTAGCTAGCTGAGTAACAACTGAAAACAACTTAATAATCTTTAAATTAAATGCAATAGATGTAATATTTCTAAAGATTTAAGAGTAAACCTACATTATCTTACTCTTGATCTGAACGTTGGCGCGTTGCATGTTTAATTTCGTCTGTGGTAGCACAGTGAGGACAGTTAAATATATCTGTAATGACAGTCGGCAGTCGGTTGGATGTGAAACCAGCAGAGCATGACAAACCTTGCCTGTAGACTATACGCTTCTATTTGGTGTTTGCAAAAAGGGGTATTTAAAGTAATCAGATAACCAAAGACCCTTGATGACTAACCATTCCACTTCAAGCCTCTCCCTGTTAATAACTGTAGTGACTTAAAAGTTTTCTCCAAAATTAGTATTCACTAGGCCTAACGTAAGGTGGCATCAGTTTAAAGGAGCAAAATTATAGCTATGTTTTGCAAAAATGCATGCACCTGTTTTTTTTTTTTTGTTGTTGTTTTTGATGGTCTTATTGAACGGGCTAAAGTATTAGACTACAATTATCCTTTTGAACTATTATTAGGCCCCTTGTTAAATTGGGATTAAGAGCAATTATAACGATTTGTATGTTTGTTTCTTTTCTTTAAATGTGTGAAACATATGATTTGTGAGGCCATATGCCTAGTTTATGTAAGGTATTAGTGTAGCCCTTGATTTATTTTTGGCCCCTCCCATATTTGAAATGCTGGCCAAACCCAGAACTGTATTTATTTATACCTGCTGATCATTTATTTTACACACATTTTTTGCTTTATCTTACTATAATCTTAATGCGCTTGAAAGCCAAACACACAGAAAAGTAATTGCTAACACGTAGGGACTGTTATTTTATTTGAAGGCCATGCTTCATTAATGGCACCTTACATGTGAGGTACTCAATGTTACTACCCCAGCCATGAATTGGGTGTAAACAAATCATGTGTGAACTTTTGATGTTTTTGTTTCTTTGATACAATATCTTTGTCATATGAATACCAGTTTGTGTGCAAATTATTTAATAAACAATTCTGTTTTTAAGATGGTGGCGTTTTCTTTATTATTATTATTTAAGTAAAACGAATGGAGAAATATATTGATGAAACAAGGTAATCATTTTTTTTAAGCCTTATGCTGCAATACTTTTTTTTTTTTTTTTTTTTTCCTTTTCTCTTTCCTTTGGCAACAGGAGTCGCCCTGACCTCCTATTTTCCCCTTTCTATTTGTAGGGGGGTGGCAACTCCGCTGTGTCGAGTGTGGCGAGACGTTCGAGGATAAGGAGACGTACCTGCAGCACCGTCGAGGGCACACCCATGACGGTCCCATTGTGTGCCTGGACAGTGACTCTCAGTTCGATGACCTGCTCGTCTCTCAAGATGGTGGCCGGCGGACCCTGTGCTGTGCCATTTGCGGGCGCAAATTTTCAAGTTCACGCGGCTTCTTCAGCCACCAGCTGAAGCATCGTAATCAGTCCTTAAGGCACGGTCAGGAGAATAGTTATGGACTCTCTGGGGTAAAGCAGCGTTTTTATGAGTGTGAAGACTGTGGTAAGACATATTACACCATTGGCCAGTATCTAAATCATCAGCGTTCTCACAAACAGGCCTCAAAGTCTGTCTTTCATCAGCTGGCTGATCTCAAAAAGAAGTCATTTCAGTGCCCCACTTGTGACCGCTCCTACTCGCGTGCTTCAGCCCTTGATGCCCACCGTCGTTGCCACGAGGTGAAACTGATCAAACCTCGACCAGGCGCTGCTCCAGCCAAGGCGACGGTGGCCCAGGAACCTGCAAGCGAAAATGAAGGTTCTGACCAAGCTGGCGAGGCCACAGACGAAGGCCAAAAAACACCAACCCCATACGCCTGTGAATGTGGCCGATCTTTTCGCACTCTGTGTGGATTGAGCACTCACCAACGCTTTAGCTCTGTGTGTAGCCCCACAGCCGTTAAAGTCATCAAGGAGGAAAGTAAGCTACCTTTTAAGTGCTCACAGTGTGACAAGCAGTTTGTGAGCCCAGTGGCACTGGCATGCCATGAACGATGGCACACAAGGCGTGATCAGATCCGCAACAGTGGCGTTTCCCTTAAGTGTGAGGAGTGTGGCAGGTGTTTTACGTCGCTCACCTTTTTCCACAAGCATCAAAGACTTGCTCACAGTGAAGAGGCACCTGCCAAGTCCTTCCTTCATCAAGTGTGTCAGCTTCAGAAAAAGGCTTTTGAATGTCAGGATTGTGGACGACGGTTCTCACGTGCCTCAGCTCTCCAGTCTCATCAGCTTTGCCATGCAGATGTCTACGGAGACATTTTAGAAACTCCAGCTCAGTCATCTAACGTGACCCCTTCGTCACCTGAGAAGCTGTACCTGTCCAACAAAGAGAAAGCTGCGAACTTTGCTATTGGGGCAATGGCTTATTCACAGGACAGTGCAGAAATGTCAGCTGAACTCACCAGTAGTGAGGTAGACTACATGGATGAAGAGAATGAGACTGCAGACTTAAATGTAGAAGTTGTTAGTGTAACGGCATCAGACAGCTCACTCATTGGAAGTGAGGATGAGGGGGAACAGGGCCAGAATCCTGATTTGGAATTGGTCTGTGAATCTGATGCTGATGAAGGAGAGGAGTTGCCCCCGGTTACAACACAAAATGACACCACTGCTTTACCTCAGCATTATGATGCTCCCACATCACCACAGCTTTACAAGCCAGAGGTCAATGTGAAAATTGTGAAGGTCAACTTTGGCCACCTTAGTGACCAGAATTTAAAAGAAAAAGACTTATTTGCCAGTGGGCCACAGCAGACTGTGAATTTCGAATGTCCCGAGTGTGGCAGACAGTTTGAAAGTGCCGGCGGCCTACGTTGCCACAGACTATGGCACAGAGGAGGTATGGGCAAAAAAGCATGTGTTAAGAGAAAGATCTCAGCCACCAGTGCTGTAGTGAAACGCCACTTCATTTGTGATATTTGTGGACATAAAAGTTACTCCGTTCCCGCACATAATGCCCACTTGGGCAAACATGAAGACAGGACACCTTACAAATCGATCTCATACCAGCTGGCAGAGCTAAAGAAGAACAGCTTTAAATGTGAAGAATGTGGAATGCGCTTCTCTCGCCTCTCTGCACTGCATTCTCATCAGCAACATCATAACAATGAAAAGAAACCATTTGCATGCCAGAACTGTGACAAGAGCTACTCCAATGCAAGTGGTCTGTACAACCACAGAAAGACATGTTACCCAGGAAAAGTTGTTAAGAAAAACGTGGAAGCAGAGGTGAAAAAAGAGCCTTTTAATCCAAAGAAAACACTGCTCGGTCCAAAAGTTCACCACTGTAAGCGATGTGGGAAGAGCTTCTGGTCTCTTGGAGCATTGTCTCATCATAAACAGTACCATACACATTGCTCGACTGTGAAGACAGACTCCAGTGCCACGGTGAATGGCCGGCCCCGCCACGTGTCCTGCCATGTTTGTGGGCACAAGTTTCGGAAAAGGGGTAGCTTGGCATGGCACATGCAGCGCCATAGACAAAGGAATACCGAGGTTCACACCTGCAGCGTATGTGGCAAGTCTTACCGTATGCTCGCCTGCTTCCTGAAACACCAGCTTGTGCACGGAGACGCCCAAACTAATCGTCCACCGAAGTCTTTTGACTTTCAGGTAGAACAAGTAAAGAAGAACTCGTACAGCTGCACACAGTGCGGGAAACTCTTCTCCCGTGCAATGGCACTTCAGTTTCACATGAGAAGTCATGGGTATGAGGATGGCTTCTCTGTTGTAAAGACTGAACCGAAAGAAGAGCTGCAGTGCCCAAGCTGTCCGAAAAAATTTCAAACGGAAGCTAAGTTAGAAAAACATCAGAAGAATTGTGGAAAAATAAAAGGCAACAACAAGGATTGTGAAGTGCCAGATACTGAAAGTGTACCCAAGTTGGAGTCCAGTATACCTGCCAGTAACTTACAGAGTTCCTCAGAGGCTGACACAGGTTCACAGATCTCCACAGAACCTAAACCAGCAGATCTGAAATATAAATGTGCAGTCTGTGGGAGAAGCTTTGCAGTTGTAGGAGCACTGAATTTTCATAAAAGAATCCATCTTAAGAGTCACACTCGTCTGGTCAAATCAAAAGTTTCCAGACTTAGTCGAGCGGCAACCTTGCCTACAGAACAGAAAACTGGCAAGTATCCATTTACTTGTACAGACTGTGGTCGACATTTTACAAATAATTCAGCTTTAGGAACTCACAAGCGATGGCACACTGATAAAAAATTTGCTGGGTTTCTGTCAAAAGAGGAGGAAACTTCGGTTAGAAAATCTGTTGACAATGGGCCATTTCTTTGTAATCTTTGTGGCAAGGGATTCTTCTACTTGTGTGTTCTTCGACGGCATCAAAAACACCACCCGCCACTTGAAGATAAGCTGTCGAAAAAGGCCCAAACCACAAACCTACTGCCTGAGTCTACCCCATCAGCAAACTCTCTATCTTGCCCAGAGTGTGACATGACCTTCAACGGAGGCACACAGTTGGCAATTCATTTTGAAAGTCACCACGCTGAGTCGACTAAGTCTGTTTCTGAAAAAGCCTCATCCCAAGTCCCTGTCCCCAAAGACTCATCAGCTCAGTCTCAAATGCCAACCACTGCCCCGTCAAAGACAGCCCAATCAACAACCAGCCCATCAAAAAAGAACAACTTGAAACTGAAAGTTCACCAGTGTCCACACTGCCCAAAGAATTTCCCTAAAATCAGAGGGCTGCGAGCACACAAATGGCAAGCACACAGGAAACCAGTTGAGCCTGTTGTGCCCGCTGTGCCCGCTGTACCCCTGAAGCCCTTCCCTTGCCCTGATTGTGAAAAACGGTACAGTTCTCAGGGAGCCCTTTACAATCACAGAAAGACATGTAAAGCAGTAAAGGTGGAGCCCAGAAAAGCACTAAAAGCAGACCCACCTAAAGTAGCAAAAGCTGACCCCCACAAAGTAGCGAAGGTTGAGCCCCGCAAGTTAGTAAAGGTTGAGCCCCGCAAGTTAGTAAAGGTTGAGCCCCGCAAGTTAGTAAAGGTTGAGCCCCGCAAGTTAGTAAAGGTTGAACCTCCAAAACCCCTGGTCACTAAAGTGAAAGTGGAAGAGACTCCTGTTCCACGCAAACCTGCAGAGCTGGTTAGTAAATGCTTCTTTAAGTGCCATAAGTGTGGCAAAGCTTTCCCTACCGAGGAACACTTAAAGGCGCACAAGGATGTAGCAAAGACGCGGCCTTTCTGCTGTGCTCTCTGTTGCCGTGGCTACTGGACAGAGGCCCAGCTGCAGCAGCACCTCGCCTGGCACGACGAAGTCCGCAAACGGCTGCCCACGGAACTGAGATACAGACTCAGTACCTCGGTCTCACCAGGGGTCAAGCCCAAAAGCCCTCGACCCCATCTCCCTAGCCCAGAGAAGAAATCGCCACCTCAGAGCAAGCTGTACCCAACAAAACCTGTTGTATTTCCTCCCCCTCCTCAAAAGGGCCACAAGTGCCAGCACTGTGGCAAGTCTTTTCTGTCGCCCACGGCTTTGCAACAGCACCAGGCTCAGCATAAGGCCAACCAACCTCAGCCCACTTACCAATGCACCCTTTGCCCCCTCGCCTTTGCCGAGATCAGGGATCTCATTGATCACCACCAGGAGTGCATGGGTGAAAAAGAACAGAAAGATGCTGATTCTGGCTCGCTTGCTAGAGACAGTAGCAGCTTGACATGCATTGAATGTGGAATGTCTTTTGCTCAAGAGACTGAATTGCATCAGCACTACATAGAACATGCACGTGGAGAATACTGATATGAAGCTATCAAAAGAATGTCCTGGGCGTAAAGAATGAATGTTAATATGAAGACACTATCATTTAGAAGGGTCAAATTGATATGTCCAAAAATAACTTCTTCATTGAGACGTGTAGTCTTTATGTGTATAATGGGACTTCAGGTTTTAGTACGAGAAGTCAGTGTTTGTTTCTCAGGCTAAATTTGTGCGCTGGATAAAAAGTACTGAAATCAATTCCTGTGTAGTGATCAGTTCTTTTATTACATAGTATAACACATTTGTATGATAAGTTATTAAAGGTAATGCGGTGCGTTTGACTTTTTCCATATGGCCTTCACATTATCCAGTCATAACCTCAGAGCAACTGTTGCTTAAAACTATTCTTTAGTGGAACTGTGTCCCTTAGCCTGAACGTGTTTTGCATTACCCATGCAAATTTGGTGCACATGTGCTTATATGCTCTTACTTTTTCTATCCCTTTGTAATTAGTACTACTAATTTAATATACTTGACATCCGATCAGGCTAGTTTTTATTAATCACCTCCCACCTCAATTCTAAACACTATAGACCATTTCAGGTTCTAATTCCATAGCCGGACAAAACAATGCTTGAACACTCTATCTTGGTCCCCAACTACTTCCTATGTAGAATGTTAAACAGGAAGTTCTGGGGGACCAGCAATGGAACTAGAACCTGAAACAGTCCATACATGCTCTACTGTTAGTCCAAAACCAGCTGTTTTGTAATATTTGTGTTGAATATCAGTGATGTTCTGTTATTGTTGATTTAAATGAAAAAAAAGAAACAAATAAGTTTTGTTGTGTTGATTTCCAATTGTTTTCTCAAATCTAGAATAATTAGTATAGCAGGTATGTTTTGTTGAAGTTAGTGAGCATTAGGGTTGTTACCTGTGCAGATCTTTTTTTGTACACTGGTGCCACCTACTGGGATAGCTTGATCACAATATTAACTTGGTAGAGGCTAGACTTCACAGTTATGTTTTGATACAATAGCTATGATATGAGGATCATTGCCAATACTTTTTGAGTAGAGTTGTCATTTCATTCTTTACCTTTCTTTTTCATAGATTGAGTTTCTTATCTAGATAGTGAACATTTACTGGTTTGCAGCATTAACTACAAAATAAACTGTTAAAATAAACCCCCACTGGTTTGTCTCATGAGACCGATGGCAAATTAAAAACATTAGGACAGAAGATGCATGTTTGTTACTATCTATCTTGGGCCCAGTAACTTTTGTTTCCTGCCAATTCCTTGAGAATTAAATCTTTGCACTGTCTGACACAACTGGCAGGTTAGGTACACTTTTCTTTTGGAAATACAAATACATGAACTGTGGCTATGCAATGCTAAGGATTGCCCTTTCTAGTAACCCGTGATGTAATTTATTGCCCCTAATGTACTTCAATGTTGATTACTAGTGAGGAAATGGTGAGAAAATTATCTGTAAATAATTTCTTAAAAGGGAAAAAAGAAAAAGAAAACATGAAATGAAATTAAGTAAATATTGTTTATGGTACTTATTTGTTAAACATCAGTACTTTCACTTAAATGTCATGAAATATAAGAACACTTATATATTTAAAAAATTAGTAATATCTCTGCACATGCTTAGACTGTTGCTTTTTAATTTATTATTAAACCCTGGTCCAAATCGCTAATCCAGAGCAAAAATACACTCTGTAACATGAAGTCTTAAAGGTTAAGAGACAAGGTAACCTGTTTATGAATCCCAAATGTAAAAATGCATTGGTTTAAGTGATTTCTACTAGGCTTCTACGTTGACTTATCCCGATTGTATGTAATGCCTAAATAAAGCACTGTTCAGTAATATCCATTTCTTGATTGTTAATGGATTTTGTTAATGTCTTGTTTGAGTTGACTTTACAAAAGTGCATTTTGCCAGACAATATATTTCAACAGCATAGAAAGAGATTCAATAAACATTCAGGAGGTGTACATGCTTCTGTGTTGAAGTAACAATCCAAACATTTTTTTTCCATTTTTGCTAGCCCAAGTTTAAGAAATTAGACTACCTCATCATTTGTTCCTCTGTGAATATTTTGTTCTGTTGTCACACCATTTGGTTAACTGGCCTGATGTTCTCCCCCACCCCCCCCACCCCACCCCCCACCCTTAGTGAAGCTACGTAGAATGAGATGCCAAGACTGTGGGCAGCAGTTCACACGCTGGGAAGCCTTCAAGATTCACCTGCACAAACATGAGGCGGAGGAAACCGAATTTAAGAAAACAGAGAAGAAGCGCCCCCTGCAGCCTCAGAACCAAAATGAGGATCAAAAGAAGAGACGTGAAGACAAGGATTCTGACAGAGATGAAGCTGAGGGAGGTGATGCTGGTGGTGGTGGTGGTGGGGAGGAGGAAGATGCGGAGGAGTTTTTTGACAGCATCTTCCAGATCAAACCTTCTGAGATTGTTATGGTTCGCCCTCGTGTTGCCATGCTGTCGCAGGAGGAGAAACCGGTCTACGGAAGCAGCAATCAAGTCTATAAATGTAACATCTGTGGAAATGTATATTACTATCTAGAGTCGTTGAAAAACCACCAGAAGACACACAGTATGTCTCAGGTGAAGAATGATGAACAGTGCCCAGACTGTGGAAAGGTCTTCAAGAATGCCATGAGTTTATCCATGCACATGAAAAAGCACAGGACCTTTGTCTCGGTGGAGCCGGAGAAGCCTGTAGAACTCCACTGTGACCTGTGCAATGAGGCTTTTAAATCCACCCAGTCTTGGCTTCAGCACAAGGAAATTCACCAGAACAAAGAATTCTGGTGTCTGTCTTGTGCCACAGGATTCAAGGACGCCGAATCCCTGGACATGCATCTGCTTCACCACAACACGAAACGTCACCGATGCGACATCTGCTTCAAGTGCTTCCGAGCGCCAGCCGAGCTGCAATACCATCACAACACTCACAAAGGGTTCAAACCCTACAAGTGCAACTTCTGCCATAAGGCGTTTCCACAGTTGGGCAGTCTGATTACTCATCGCAAGAGGCATCTTGGTTTCCGCAAAGAGGATGCCAGTTACCAGAAGCACTCTCTTAGAGGCCGTAAAAAGGTCAGTGTGATGAAAAGTCTCTTCGTTGGTAGCAAAGGTGCAGTCAAGCCACCTGGAGAGTTCTTATGGCGGGCCAGTTATGAGATGGAGGAAAGGGAAGGTTCCAGCTGGGAGGATGAGGATGATGAAGAGGGTGTCTGTGACAATGGCTGCACCGAAGGCTCTGAACCTGATGCCAACAAGACCAGTTCTGGTTTGGGTTCCTCTGCAAACTCTAACTCCATGGAGGTGGAGGATGAGGAGCAGCCGGTAGAGGTTGAGGAAACTAACTATGGAGAGGTATCGAGAGAAGATGTGTATATAGTGGTGAAGGAGGAAGAGGAGGAGGAGGAGGATGATGATGTGGTATTCGCAGGAGAGTTATCTCTTCCAACACGCCAGCAACAGCAAGGGGAGTGGAGGTGTTTTGAATGTGGCACCTCTTTCTTTCAAGAGCCAGAGCTTCACCTCCATTACATGAAGCATGCCAGTGGTGAGCTTTGAAGGGGGGTGGGGCCAAAAATTAATCCCAAATTCAAAATGATGACTACTGTCGACCTCACCCAGTTGGTATAATTAAACTTGTATTCAACATCTTTTAAAATACAGCATTAATGTTCACAGTCTCTGATTCAAGTGAATGTAGTAAACATGGCATACCCTCAATTCATTAGGTATAATGCATCTCTATTAATTGTGACGACATTGGAACGTCAATAAAGTACTTCTTTGGTGTGTTTCCCAAAAGCAAAGTTGTTAACTATTTCGCATTGCCAACAAAGCTTTTGAGAAACCCACCCCAGAACTGTACTGTCTGTATTGTAAGTCAATGATGGGACTGGGCTACCTACCATGTTTGTGTTCTCAGGCTGGCCATTAGTGACTGTCTTTAACATGTTCATACACTGCTACACATTCCCGTATTCATGTGCCAGTTAGCAGTGCCTTATTGCCACTTGTGATTATTGAAATTGTTCGAACCCAAAGATCAAAGATCAAAGCCTTTTTTTTTTTTTTTTTTTCACTATCGCAAGCAAGACCTAAATGTTGGGGCATATGCTGACACGGCCCCATCTAGTGGCTACCTTTTATACTGCAGTCTCCTTGTGCCTTTTAGAAACTTACTGGTCCATAGTTCACTAGTATACTACTCTTGCATTGGTTAATATTTTTTGATTAATCTCTTGATTGTGACCGACTTTTGTATCTACTATTTTGGTTGTTTGGTTGTCTGCTGTGTATAGATGTGTCTGTTGATGCCAGGCCAAAGGATATTTTGAAAAAGCTGTTCATCAGCAGTTTTGCATATTGTTAGTTGATTTGATTGAAGTTGACTTACATTTTTCACCTTTAATGACACTAACTCATTGAATTGATATTCAATAAAGGATTTGCATTTGATTCAATTGTTTCCTCTCGTGGTCACTCTGAATACTAATATCTGGGATTCTCTAGATAGATACACTATATTACCAAAAGTATTCGCTCACCTGCCTTGACTCACATATGAACTTAGTGCCATCCCATTCCTAACCCATAGGGTTCAACATGATGAAGGTCCACATTTTGCAGCTATTACAGCTTCAACTCTTCTGGTAAGGCTGTCTACAAGGTTGAGGAGTGTGTTTTATAGGAATTTTTGACCATTCTTCCAAAAGTGCATTGGTGAGGTCACACACTGATGTTGGTCAAAAAGGGCTGGCTCTCAGTCTCCGCTCTAATTCATCCTAAAGGTGTTCTATCGGGTTCAGGTCAGGACTCTGTGCAGGCTAGTCAAGTTCATCCACACCAGACTCTTGTCATCCATGTCTTTATGGACCTTGCTTTGTGCACTGGTGCACAGTCGTGTTGGAAGAGGAAGGGGTCCACTCCAAACTGTCGGCGCAATGCAGTCTGAAATGTACCGTTCTCCTGGCAACCTCCAAACCCAGACTCGTCCATCAGATTGCCAGATGGGAAAGCATGATTCATCACTCCAGAGAACGCGTCTCCACTGCTCTAGAGTCCAGTGGCAGCGTGCTTTACACCACTGCA
>JASCQY010000010.1:1437817-1449560 GCA_030264315.1 Sardinella tawilis
TGTATTATGCTTGGCCAGACTATGTACGGAGCCAAAAGCTTTGGTGGAGAACATAGGATGGCGTTAGCCAGGCTAGCAGTAGGTACAATTTAGACTGAATTCGCGAACTAGCCGGCGCCGCTACTGCTAACTGATTAGGGCATATCTTTTTTGCTATGGTTTCGTTTTCATATGCCCTAATCAGTTAGCGGTCGCTGCCAGTTCGCGAATTCGGTCCACGTTGTACCTACTGCTGTCGTTCTGATACCTATTGACAGCACTTGGCAGCCTCAGACAACAAGGCTTCAGTTTGATTCACACCGGATAACTCCTTTAAAGTTTATGCATTTGCTTGGCTTTTATAATTACTGCGAAACTGACACTACTATTTCTGTAAAATGAGCCATAACTGGACTGGAAGACTTTATCACAAGACAGAGCGGATACACTAAGCCCATTTCAAGTCTTAATTCAATTTTGATAAAATGCCTAGGCCGCGTTTCCCAAAACGTTCTTAGTGCTAAGATGATCTTAACATATGCCATTTCCTATACCATAAGATCATCTTAGCTCTAAGATTGTTTTGGGAAACGCAGCCCTAGTTATTGTGGTTTGCCTTAGTAGATTTTCCAGGCCTGAAGTCATTCAGTTCACTGGGATGTGGCTTCTCTGGAATTGAGAGATGAATGATGTGACTACATGTGACAACTGTTAAGATTGGTTCCAACTACATAATCACCACTGCTAACATGGTTTGATAAGGAGAGTTTGAACAGGTGGCTGATTTCACTGAAGCAATCTACAGAAGTTTTCCATTGGTTGTTTTAATGGAAAATACTCTTTTTGGCTGCCTAATGAATTCAGAATATCATAATTTCCCTCACTGTCCCTGAGTCATTCTCCGGTTTGTGTGGCAATGAAGACTGTTTCAACTGTCCTGTTTGCTTTGCTGTTTCTGGCAGTGGGTAAGTTAGTTCATTGAAGATCTTCAGAGTTTTAGATTTCATTTTAATACTTTCTACATCTGAAGGAGTAACAGCAACAACTGCTACTATGCTGGAGCAGAATGCCGTGGAGATGGGGACCGGATCATTGGAGGATATGAGTGTCCACCACATTCCCAGCCATGGCAGATCTATCTGACTTATGATGATGGGCAGCGTTGGTGTGGGGCCTCATTGATAAATGACAGATGGGCAGTTTCAGCTGCTCACTGCTATGTCCCGTGAGTATGCACCACATCTTGTATAACAGGCATAAGGCGTAATCTATAGATATCGATATATATACAAACCTATAGAAATAGATTCTTCCATCCTGTAATGATGTTTACCTATGCTTTTTATTGGATTTTACTTAATAACCATTAAACAAAAGTTTGTATCAAATGTTATCTCTCAAAGTCTATCTCCTTCAGTCGATTAGTGTTTTTGACTTATGACTCATTATGACTTACACGTTCATTATGACTTATGACTCATTTTTGACTTATACACTCATTATGTAGTTGTATTGATATGACCTGTTTCCACAATGACAGTGAACCATTAAATCAGTATAACTCGTTTATAAACTGTCAGAGACAATTACAATAATACATTCAGAATGGAATGGTTTGTAGTGCACCTCGCCTCGCCCTTCACCTGGGAGAGCACCACCTGTTTGAGGAAGAGGGCACAGAGCAGCGGATCTGGGCAGAGAAAGTCATCCCCCACCCACAGTACAATGAGTACACGTATGACAACGACTTCATGCTGATCAAACTGGGCGAGCCAGCCGTCTTCAACCAGTATGTCCAGCCCATTCCCCTTGCCACCAGCTGTTCCCAACCCACCACCCAGTGCCTCGTGTCTGGCTGGGGCAATCAGATCAACACTGGAGGTGAGGGGGGAGGAGGGCAAGGCAGCTTTATTTCGTCTTAAAGTGCATTTCCTCCATACAAAGCAAATTGTGCTTTGCAATATTTGGTAGTGGACTATTAAGACAGAACAAAATGGTGAACTCAGCATTCCTGGTGTGGTACTGGAACAAAAGCAATTCCTCTGGGCTTCACTTTTGCCAAGTGTGGATTGTGTTGTGAAGCATTACATTTTTTACAGTTTACATTTATGCATTTGGCTGAAGGGAAACTGTATAGAACCAGCCATTGCGCTGCTATGTATGTGTGAAATAATCAAATAAAAAAGATAACACATGAAAGCCATAAACAATGCCATGTAAACAGTTTGTTTATTCGACAATATGAGTTTGAAATTGATGACGAATGTATGTTTTCATGTTCCTCAGTTGACTATGCATCACTTTTGCAATGCCTGAACCTACCGGTACTCACCAAGGAGCAGTGTGTGAACGCCTACGGCGACATGATCACTGATAATATGTTCTGTGCTGGCTTCCTGGAAGGAGGCAAAGACTCCTGTCAGGTGCACACACATTTTTGCTAACACAGAATTTCAGCTAAATGCAAAATAACACATTGTCTTATACATTTTTTATAGTGATACAATAAAAATATGAATCTGATCTCCCTCAGGGTGACTCTGGTGGGCCTGTGATCTGCAATGGCGAGCTGTATGGAGTTGTGTCTTGGGGTTATGGTTGTGCAGAGGCTGGATCTCCTGGCGTGTATGCCGCAGTTTGCCGCTACAATGACTGGGTTAAGGAAACCATTGCCAACAACTGAAAGAATGTCCTGTCCTGTCTACCCTTTTCTTTCATGTGAGCTTTTGGATTTCAAAAGTTCATGTGCATAAATAAATATATCTTAAAGCAACATTGTGTGGTCGTGTTACATACTGATGTTGAATTTAATTGGGCTTGTTGGTTCTGTACATTTGGAAGTTATGATAGGCAAGACCTGCATTTCAGACAACCTGAAGAATAATCTAAATAGACTTTATATGCCGTTTAATGTAGCTTTTATTATCACACACAGAATAATAAGATAACTGTAAGAAAGAGTAGGCCCACAGATTCCATCTGAGTAGTGAGACTGCGCGCTCTGCTGGCATATCGGCATACTGTCACCAGAGAGGGTTGAAGCGGAGCAATCGTTTCTGCTAGCACTACATTACCCAGAGTTCAGCGAGACAGTGATTTCGTCACTTTGAGGGTTTTGCATCTCAACATCGCCACTCAACACTAGCATTTGTCCTCCTGTGTTGTGAAGATGTCTAAGCGGAGGAAACACTCATAGGTACGTATATACTGCATACATATTTCCCATATATAAAGTTATGTAGGCCCATGTTATTTGCATATTAAAACGGAGTGCAAAATTGCGTTTACTGAAAGCGGGTCCACCTTTTCTTATGGAAACTGGGTAGACAGACCACCGGTCAAACAATGGACTTGCTTCGATACCCAAAATCCACAATAGGCACCAATAGCTGAAACTAATGGCAATCGTTGAAGGATACTGCAGTCTGCAGTAACGTTATGTTTGGGTGCAGCATGAGTAGGCTTTTGTGAAACCTTTAGCTGGAGGCGTATAGGCCTTGAATAAACTGCAATAGGGCGCAACGAGCGCTAAACGTTAACTCAATTTCCTTGTCCTTAGTCAACAACACAAAAGATCAGACTAATGTTACCACACTCCACAGTCTTGCCAAAAATAAACAAGGCCTGTATGTTCAGTTGCCTGAAAGAGATTGAAGATAACGTTACTCGCAGCTACCCATTGTCTTGCAAGATTCAGACAGTTGGGATGCACCTGGCAATTCATTAGTGAACTCACGTTGTTCCTGGTGTGTTGTGTGGTGTGGTGTGGTGTGTGTCATGTTTTGTCGTCAGTGTAATACTTGACAAGGAGCGACACTATCGCTGATGCTGTAACAAGAGCGTGAAATGCCTAAACATAACTAGGCTTGAACAAATAGGCTAGGCTTTTGCTTCTCTTTGAAGATGTGTCAGTGGTGCTTGTGTCTGATTCTTATTGTGCTCCTTTTTTTCTGCTCCGATCCTAAGTGTTCTTCATTACTTCTCTCCTCTACTTGCAGCTTCCATCAGACAACAAACTCTTAAAGGCAGGCAGAGGGACATGGATGCCATGGAAACCAACGATGCAACAGGAGTAGTGAGAGCGAGTCCTGAGGCTGTGACTGCAGAAAGTGACTCCGAGCCCAGGGTCCCATCGGAAGAATCCCTCCAGCCCTCTTTGACAGCTGGTGCAACTGAGAAGTCAACCCATGACAACATGTTAAGCGAGGACACGCAATGTAGCATCCCCAAAGATGCAACACCTTACCTGGGGAACTCAGAAGAAGCAACAGGTGCTCCACGTCTCCCAGACATATTCAAAATGGATAACAGTCCTTCTACTGAGGCTGTGTCCATCAAAGGTACAACGCATGAACTCTCAAACCAAGAGAAGAATGGCACCGCCTCACCGCCCAAGGGGAAGTTGCCAGATCCCAAGGCTGCTGATGGCATTAAGAAAAATGCAAAGGCAGCTGCCACCCCAACAGGTGCAAGGAGGAACATCCCTGCCAAAAGGGATCGAATGGACCCATTGAAACTGGACATGACGAAACCCACAGTTATGCCTCTCACATGTATGTCCTCTATCTGGATACCTCTGATATTCAGTTATTTATAAGCCATCAGAAGTTTATTCCATCTTATTGAGTGCTTTTGACCTTACTTCTTGATTTGAGTCCAGTATGGCAGATAGAAAACACTTAAGGTTTTCCACAAAGTTTTCCAACTGGCAAATACAAAATTCAATGTTTTTTCAAGCTTCTTAATGCTTTGGAATCTGCATAAAACAGGATAATACATATGTTTTACATGCACATTTACAGCAGGTTGATTCACACAGGATTAGTATTACCTAGGGTAATTTTTCTGGACCTTTTTACAGTAGGTGTTGTCGCCATAATCTTTTCTGACATCATCCATAATGATTACTGACTTGGCACATTCGGATTGGACTAAAATCTTACTTTACTCCACATCTATGTCCGAATAAGGCTTTACATGTACATCATTGTTTTTGTCCAGTCTGTGCTTTTGCACTTGCCTGATGTTATCTTTGTGTTTGTAACTCGCTTGTCTGTCCACCTGTGTGTCTCCCTAGCCTCCCAGCTGTCTCTGCAGTGTCTTGAGTGCCACATCATTTTCAGTGACGATAAGAGCAAGCAGCGCCACCTGAAGATGAGCCACCCAGCAGAGTATGAGCAATGCATGCTGGGAGACTCGCTATTCGCCTGCTACGTCTGCGACCGGCACTTCGCCAACTCCACCGAGCTCATGGCCCATCAGCGAACTCACACAGAAAAGCAGCCCTTCAAGTGTCTGCTCTGTGGGGAGGCGTTCAAGAGGTCATCGGAACTCACCACTCACAAGAAGCTTCTTCATTACAGCAGCCAGGGGTATAAATGCTCGGACTGTGGCAAAGCTTGCAAGACCTTGACTCTGCTGAAGTATCACAGCCGCACACACACTGGGGAGAAGCCTTATGTGTGCAAAGACTGTGGCAAGAGATTCAGCATGCCAAAAGCACTTCAGAGACATCTCGAATCTCACACACAGGAGGAAGGAGAGGAAAATGGTGATGGGACAAATGCAGCTACAAAACCGAAACCGAAACAGAAGAACAGTAAGTTGTCATTTAAGTTAAATTTGTGCTGTATGAGATAAATTATCGTAACATTCAAATTCACTTAAAATGTAAAACTTTAGCAACTATTACATTCTCAGTGATCATTACTATGGTTGGGGAAAAATGATGAAACTTTTCACATAATCATCAGCATCATACAAATACCATGGGATTTTGTTGGCATTATGGACTTGACAGTTTTCTGCAGAATTGTCCGCTGTGTGTTCTGAACGTACAGTAACATCTCATATTACCTACAGTATATTCATAATTTATCCTGAAATTGGTCTTCTTTAGTATTTTATAATAAGAAATTACTGGTAGAAACTAGTTTCTGATGAATTCTAAAATGTAGATACTTGAAAGTAAATTTAAATTTTACGCTTTTATTTTTTAATCTTTGGTACGATGATATCCTGGTGATATTCAGGAGCAGCTACACTTTTTTCACATAAAAGCTGTGGGTGGCCAAATGGATTCTATGTGTTTATATACAGTATACTTGTTTGTTCTTTTAATCAGGCTCATCAGAAAGGAAGTACTCATGTCCACATTGCAAAGCCATGTTCAAGACTGAGAGGACACAGCTTCACCACATTAAGTTGAAACACACACAGGACAAAAGTGTGCCTCCCAGACATACTCCAGTTACCCAGCAGCCCCTTGGTCAAGGGCCGCCGCCCCCTTTACTGACTCAAGCAACAATCGGTCAACCACCAGTACTGCGCCTGGACTCCGGAGGACAGGCCCCACAATGCATTGAGCCGGAGCAAATTAAGAGACTCATAGAGTCGCTTGGGAACGTCCAAAAGGTGAATCAGCTGGTCATATATGGCTTAGAGCCTGTGTCATTTCAGTCACAGACTATGAACCTGCAGCCAGTGCCGGGTGTTGTACAACCAATCAGATTTGACATGACGCAGACCGTGCCCTCTGTGGAGTTGAAGCTAGTGACTGAAGACTCAAGTCAAGCCAAACAACAGAATGAAGCCCCGGGATCAGAACTGAATGGAGGACAAGGGAAAACAACGCAGTCAGATGAACAAATGCAAGATCATACAGGACCTATTAATTCAGAGTCCTTTCAGCCTCGAGCAGGCGAGTTTGAGCGAATATCTGAAGGTGCTGAAAAAGCAGTGGAAGTAGGTTGTTCAGCAGTGGAAACCAAAACAGTTGAGACTGGACAACATGATGGACAAATACAGATCCTTGAATGGCAGCAGTCATCCTCCCTCATTCCAACCAATGAGCTTGAAAATGAAAACAGTCACATGGTCTCCCTCCAGGAAGAGGTGGTACAAATGCAGTATATGACCCCAAGTGACACTCTGTCACTTGTAGCCACTGAAAGTTTACATCAGACTGAGGATCAAGTAATTACTTTGACACCAGTAGAAACACAAATTGACACTTTGACATCAATGGAGAAACAAGACGAGTCTAAGAGTAATCCAGGACATGCTGGTGAACAGGATGCTGGTCAGACACATCTTAAGTTTGTTGAGGTGCCAAAGGACCAAGTGGAACAGACAGAAGCTAACACGAATAAGTTTTGCTCAGAGGTGCATTTCAGTGAGGAGATATCAATTCACACTCAGCCATCTTTACACGAGACACACACTCAACCATTTTTATATGAATCAGACGCTGCTGAAGTAGTCACAACAGGAGAGCCATGTAGTGGAGTGACAGCAAGTTTACCTGACAAGGTAAAGAAGGGGAGACCAGCTAAGAAAACAAGCCAGAAAGCTAAATCCCAGAAGCAGATTTCAGATACCACTTTGAAACAGCAAACTGACCATAATGGCATAGTTATATCACAGCAGAAAGTCTCACCTCCACATCCTCCGCCGGAGTTAAAGACAACTGTAACCCAACAATCAAAAGGAAAAAGTCACATTTTAGTCCAATTTGGGAAGAGAAACAAAAAAGATAAACTTTCCAAAACAGTGGGGCCTTCCAAAAGATCCAAAAAAGGAGATGTAGTTAAACTGCAAGACAAAGGTAATTCTCGGCAGCAGAAGAAGACGGGGGGAGATGAAAAAGGTAAATCAAGCAAATCTGGAAATAAAATTCAAACAGAAATCTTATGCAAACCACAGGATGAAGAGCAACAAGTCATGCAGAAAGATGAGTCAAAATCGCTAGTCAGGTCTAGGAAAAGAAAATATAAAATTCACAAAATTACTAACAGTGCTCTGATAGAGAAAGATGTTATTTCAGCACCTCTCCCTAAAAAGAAGAGACAGGAAAAAAATAAAAAGCCAAAGCCCCATAAAAGGTCTTCAAAGAAAGCGGTCGCAAAGAAGACCTTAAAAGTGAAACAGACAGAGAAAGAAGAAACCCCTGTTGCTGAATCGTCTAATCAAGTCAAGGCAGACGCCCTGCTTCTACTGATGGGACATAAACAACCACAACTTAAAGTTCATAAACTGGACGCTCCAAAAGCCTTGTCACAGCTAGAAGTAGTGCCTTCAGGTCCATCCTCAGTTGCTTCCATTGAGGCAACTAAAGTGGCTCAGATTAAACAAACAGAAGATCATAAAAATAAATTGACCAAGACCAAGACTGCAAAACGGCCAATCCAGACATGCGTAGAGACCCCATCTTCACCTGTTCTCAAGAGCACGCCTGAACGTAAAAAAGTAAAAGCAGGTCGAAAAAGGAAGACCTCCAAATCTCATGGAAAGTTTGCATCAACCTCCCCTCTATTAACATGTGACTGTGGGGAGAAATTCTCTGAAGTGTCAGCCTTTCAGGAGCATATGGCAACTGCCCATGCCGGTGAAACTCTTAGACAACATGGCTTTTCCGATGGCATGCTGTCTGAGGTCCAAGAACAACCCAATAATTCAGTTAGTTCCAAAACACTTGAACTGCAGGTGACGACAGACTGGGATGCTGAGCTCGAGATGGGGGAGATAGGTCTAGGGGATAGGGACGACCAACGAGTGTCTTTTCCGGCTCTCAACCCTTCTCCTTCTCTGCCCCACGCTCCTCCATCAGTGGATGGCGAATATGACGAGGCACAAAAAGATGGCCAGGGCTCTGCTGTGGAGAAGTGTTTGGAGGTGGTTTCTACTGCCTCTACAGGAAGTGAGCAGCCACAGCATGTTGTTTGTGAAGAATCTACGCCGGAGTCTCGGACCTCTTCACAGGTGCTCTCAACAGATTCGTCAAAGCAAGATCAGGTGACCATTCCTAAGGCAAAAAAGAAGTCTGCCTTTTCAGCATTGCCACGCAAGCGTCAGAAAGGAACAAGCGCCAAAGGCCTTTTGGAGGCTAGCGAGAAAATTTCAGAGATACAGGATGTGGCTGATGTCATTAAATGCACCAGTGAGTCAGATAAGATGGTAGAGGAAGACATAAAAGAAGACTTGCCCCTAGATGTTGATTTGGTCACCGTTCAAGATGAAGATCAGCTTGTCACCTCACAGGATGGTGATTCACCAGAAAGCTCTGAAAAAGATGGTCAGATAGCCAGTGAAATACAAGAGATGCCAAGCTATCAAAATGGATCAAACTTGCCTGAGCCTATTGGTGAAAGTCCTTCACAAACAAAGAATCCTGAACCCGTGGTGGGTGTAAACTCAAACATAACTACTGTAGTGAAAGATTCCTCCACTGACCCAGCAGAGATCAAACAAGAAGATGTAGAAGTGGCAGTGCACGTAGAGAAGACATCTGGGCAGAACAGGAGTAATGCGACACGAGGTAGGAAAAGAGGAGGAGGAGGAGGAGGAAGAGGTAGGCGAGGTACTGGTAAGAAGAGGCACATGGGAAGCAGACCAGGAGCCAACCAGGAGTCTCTGAACAAAGATCCAGATGAATGCCAGATAGTCTATCAGCTTTATCCGGTGGCTGCTGACTCGGAAGAACAATCCGTGGAAGGAAATGGGACTCAAATTTGCACTAATCCCCCCAGATCCGAGATGGTGGAATCACAGGAGGATTCCTCTGAGGAGCAGGTGGTGTTTGAACTGGAGTCGGTCACTACAAGTGTCGATGTGGTGAAATCAGAGGTGGAACTCGACAGCCAGGATAGGACACAGGGAAGCTCGCCAGGCATTCTCCTCGAAAAGTTTCTCACATCACGAGAAAGCAGAGGCAATGAATCCATATGCATTCCTAACAAAGTAAGTGCCCTTAGTTTTCTTAGATTTCTTTTATGTAGTTTGATTATTAATCCCCTTTTGTACTGTAAGTCGCTTTGGATAAAAGCGTCTTCTTAAATGCATAAATTTAATGAAATTTAATGTCATGTAAGTGTAAGTGATTCGTGGCTGGAGAAAGCACATGATTTCCCAGTTCAGATTTGTAGAACTTGTACAAACCAGACTTATATACAGTATAATGGCAGAAGGATTACTTCCAAGTGTGTGTTTTCAGTTGTAATGTACAGTATAGCCATGTCTTATTTATTTTAATCCTTTAAGGTGGTGTGTGACTCTATGAATGCACCAAACAATGAGGGCAGTGCAGACCATAGAACCACCACATTGCCTTCAGTTGGACCATCAGGAGTGTTGAATGTTAAGGAGGAGGACCAATCACAACCTGTGATGCCACCGGTGCTCTCCCCAGAGGGCCCTTGTGTCAGGGCTCAGGGTCTGAGTCGCTCACTCTCCAATGACCAACAGCACAGTGTTCACATGTTTGTGGTGAAGGAGGAGGACCCACTTGTTTTGAATGAACCTCAGATTATTCAACAACCCAGCAATGATAGAAGGAAGAATGGTGATGTCAGTACTAGCACAGGTAAATGGGGGAACGATATTTCTTTTAATTTGGGACTTTTTGGCCATATTGTCTGATTGTATGGTGACTTGAATTTTGAGAAAATGGCTTGTAAAGTAAAGTAAAACTATGGTAAAAGCCTTTCCTAAGATTCCCAGTTGAGTCATGATGCTTACTTTTCATTTTTAGCTGCAGTCTCAGACCCACCCTTGGAGATGGAAAAAGAAACTGAGACGGTTCCTTCAACAGCACAGCAGCCCAGTGCCAAGCAGTGTATTTTCTTTCCAGTGAAAGAGGAGGAGAGAGAATTGCTGTTGGATCCTTCACAAAGAGTTGAAAGCAAGTCTATTCATATGATATTCAAATACTCAAACACTGCTTGTTTCTTGCATAAATTATGCATAAATATAAGCTCAACATTTCAGTTGTCATTCTGCTTGCCATATGCCTGGACATTTTACACCTAATGATTTTACACAGATCTTGATTACTTGAGAATAGTTATTGCAGTAGTGATGTAGTCAAGCAAATATGTATGTTTGAAGTTTTTTAGATGAATTTACTTGTTTGTGGAATATGAGAGCATCACAGTAAACCCAAAAATCTAATTCACAGATCAGAGCACCTCTACGGTTGAAGAATATGATGACATCTGTGAGATACCAGCTCAGCATGAAACACAGTGTGTCGACAGTGCCTTTGAAGATGGTACAGCTTCAGTTTTTTTTTTATGAAAAATTTATAGTCTTAACAATATTAAAATAAAACTGTTGGTTTTGTGAAATCGTACTAAACATTTATTTTTATTTTCTTTCAGACGATATGGGAGCTGACCAACACAACACAGAGGAGCTTTTAAAATTCCTGTTGCAGAGTTCTGACACAGAAGACAGTGGATGCATTGATTCAGAACCAGAGGCAGAAACTCTTGCCATGTCCTGTTACCATGGTAGCAGAAGCAGTGGCTCAGCAAATCCGCCTGTTAGATTAAGCCAGGAAGCTAATCATAGTCATGACAAGTATGTTAAAACATTTGAAATTATGAATGATGGAATGCGGAAATAATTGGTGCAGAAATTATCTGTAATGTCTCCTCTATCCTTATTTTCCTTCACAGCCAGCTCTCCCAGAATAGTGTCGGTTCACAGAATGGCCAAAGGAGTCCAATTGACTATTTCACTCAGTATTTTGACTGGAAGACATGGCAGGATTTTGCCAACATCACTGCTAAAACTTCCAAGATGTCACATCCAGTCACAGCCAAAGAGGTCTCCCAGTTTGTTGGAATGCATATTGCCATGGGAACATTGCAGGTTAGTGACGAGTTTGTGTAAAGTAGAGAATTATACACTGTTTCTCAAAGTCAAGGATGCTTCCTTGGTAGCACACTGGCCTCGGAAGCCGCGCACTAGGAAGACGAGCATT
>JASCQY010000010.1:1460827-1478292 GCA_030264315.1 Sardinella tawilis
GTGTGTGTGTGTGTGTGTGTGTGTGTGTGTGTGTGTGAGTGAGTGTGTGTGTGTGTGTGTGTGTGTGTGTGTGAGTGAGTGTGTATAGAGGTGTCAGGTACATGTTGCCTTCAGTTCTGTTTTGTTTTCCTATTTTTATTTTGTCTTTGACATTAGAGAGACAGGATATCTGTTTGGGGGCAAAAGGGGATGTTAGCATTGTCCAGGAGACTGCCTTTTTTCAGTAATTGTCTGTTAAAATCATTATATACATGGCATTCATTGAGTGGTGGTTTGAGTGATTTAATTTTGTGTTTTGTGTTTAATAACAAAATGGAATTATGTGATTTTATTTACTGAGGCAAAATGTCATTATGTTATGTGAACTTGTTAAAATAAGCACCATATATTTTTTTGTATTTGATTGATGCCTTTTTAAAGGAGGGTCTGACCCAGCAAGCAAGTTGATTGTTAAAGTTGTTTACCATTTTTCTCCACACCTAATAATTTTCTGAAGTCAAAAGAAACATGGACAATGTTCATAATGGAGTTAACTCAAGGTCCAAGGGTATTTTGGGACAAGTGCTATAAGCTCTGTTTGGCATCTGAATTTCTAGATTGGCTTGCGCCCATGGAATTGTCTATGTATTGACAGTTTTTACAGTCTATGAATCTGGTTAATGTCCTATTAAAAAGAAATTGCCCCAGGGGCAGCGGCAAAGTACATTGTGTGTCTTTTTGACTGAGAAATGATTTTTTTCTAGAAATGCAAGTGAAAAACTGAAGGAATAAATAAAGCAATGCATTGTGATTCCCTGCTGCACTGAGCAGTCTTGTCATTCACAGGTAATGACGACCAGTGGTTATTCTGGTGTTATTCTGTTACCCGCAGAACAGGGAACATCAGAACGTCTGAAAAACACCATATTATCAAAAGTGTTCGGTCGCCTGTCTTGACTCATATGAACTGAAGTGCCATCCCATTCCTAATCCATAGGGTGTTGGTCCACCTTTTGCAGCTATTACAGCTTCAACTCTTCTGGGAAGGCTGTCTACAAGGTTGAGGAGTGTGTTTATAGGAATTTTCGCAGTGTTTGTCAACTTTACCAGTTTTAGTCCATGGTTTTTATGAAAGAAGTAACTCCTATATCTCAGGCCTATACCTCCTCCTAAACGGTAGATGGCAGTACGCACAAACATCTCGCTGCTCATGTCCTAGTTAGTGAAAAGGCAATACAACAACAGTGCGGTAGTGAGATGTTTTGTGTGTTTTGAAGACCGGTGGAGGGGATTATTAGACCGTTTGCTCGTTTCAAAGGGTATTAGCCCATTATTTCACATTGCATCAATCGGCATTGTATTTGTTATAGTACTAGTTTACCGGAACTAAGTATATGATCAGGTTTTTGTCTTTGTCAAGTAACCTTAGTGGTAAATTGCAGTAAGGCTAATGTTAGCGTAGCTTCTTAGCTTCTGAAGCCATATTCATTCAGGTAAGTTAAGCTTTTTCTCTACAATATGCGCTTATCTTATATGCAAACAGCAGGTATATAAAAATATAAAAATACAACATGTCTCTTTCCCCAGTTGCTTTTTCCCTTCTCGTACACTAGGTTAGCTTATTGTGAGCATGTAGTCACTGCTCAAAGGATGGATACTGTGGCATTTAAATCATGAGTACACATGTCCACACTTCAACCCATTGTCTTGTCTCAATATCCTGTTGAAAAGGCAAAGGGGTAGAGTATACATGTAGGTCTAGTGTTAATGTTAACACTTTGGACATTAACGCGGAAATGAATGCATTTTCTCCCCTCATATTTTTACCAGAGGAGTGGGTTAGGCCAAAGACATGTTGTTGTTTTTTTACTTTCCCTCCAACGTTTCAACAATGCATCACGGAATAAAAAAGTGAAACATAAACTGAAAGGACAAACAGTAAGTCAGTCAGTATCATGCATTGCAAATTTGCCAAGAAGATAACCTAAATTTTGCCTTACACTTTCTCATAAAGCATATTTAGCAGTTGATTTCCTTTATGCAAATGTACTGCCTGTGTGCCTGCGGGTGTGTGCTGATTCTGTGGGCATTTGAGGGGTTATGTGTGTCTACTGTATGTTGTATGTTTCTTGTTTTGTTCTCATTGCCCAAGACAAATTTCTAGGCTCATCTTATCTTAATCCCTTGTTTTTGACTTTGCTCATTTTTGTAATGATGCTTTTTTTCTTTCTTTTCTTTTTTTTTTAAAAACAGCTATGGCATCTGAGTTTACCATAGACATTCAGCTGACAGAGTTGGGTTTCCACCAGCTTCCTGTATTTGATGAGGAGTTACCAGTGAAAGAGGGAACACAGAACAGTTCTTCAGGCAGTCTAGTAAATCCTCCAACACCTCCAAAATTATCTCCAGCACCTTCAAAATCTCCTCCCAGATCATCTTCAGAATCACCTGCAACACCTTCAGCAGTACTTCCAGCCCCTCCGAAATTAAGTCCAGCACCTTCAAAATCACTTCTACAATCACCTACGTCATCGCCAGTTCCTACACAAGTCATTCCACTATCTAATAAATCATCTTCAGCAGTAAGTTCTCTTGTGGACCAACGTCTGCTTTGCCTGGTTCAGCAGAATGTGCATTCTCTCCCTAAGACTTTTCCCGTGGCTATAATGGTCACAAACACACCCTCGTCGCAGCGTGTCAACACACACAATATTACCCGTGTTGCGGGAGCAATTCTCCAGCCTCAGGTTCCACAGCTTCCGGGAGTCATCAACGATGGCACGCCTCCTGAAAAGGCAGCATCCTCAAAGTCAAAGTCCTCAAAGGAGCCTGAGGACCGTCTAGACGATGTTATGTTCACAGGGGAAACATTGACTCTGGGGGAGAAAAACAAAAGTGATGGCAAAACTGCTAGCACTGAGAAGAAAGCCATTGTGATCCGCTATGCTGATAAGCAGAATAGTGCAGAAAAGGTGGCCCCTGCCAAGGAGGTGGTGCCCCAGAAAGGCAGTACCACGTCCCAGAAGGATGGAAATGTCACACGGAGTCAGGAGAACGGCACCCAAGAAGAGAGTGATGACAGTGAGGTTTCTGAAGAGGAAGAAGAAGAGGAAGAAGAGGACACGGATGAGGAGGACGACAGCCAGTTCTTTGCGCCAGGTGCTGTAGACTTACTGATTAGACATGTAGCATCCAAATAGCAGTTGTGCTTGATCATATATTCTTCTCCATTGATAGTCACTCACGTCTTGTGCCATCCGTTTTAAAACAAGCCCAGTCTTAAAGCGAAAATCAGGTGTGAATCAATCTACTAGTTAGTTATTTTACTAAATACTTCATTACTTAACAGTGAATTACTTCATTTTACAAAACAGAGTCCTTGTTTCAGTACTTAAAGTCTGTGAACAATATTTATAAACAATATAGGGAAGTATTAGCCAGGCTAGCGCCGCCTATTGGTTCCGGCCAATTTCATTTACCTCCACCATATAGTCAGGAAACTAACGAATCGCGTTCGTTTGCTTCGTCCGCCCAGGCGGACGGCCAAATCAGCGAACAGAGAATTCAAACGATGCATTCCAGTGCGTACCATAAGGCCAAACAGTAGCGACTGGTTGAAGCCACGACCAAAGAGTAGCGATTGGTTTTACGCAGATAGTATCTGCCCACCGTCAATGACGGCAAAGCAAAGGAATCTCAATCGTTCGTGTTCAGACGCTCTATGGATTGAAAAGAAATAAGCGGCTGATACATCAGGCTAGGGCAGTATGGCAGTTATGTAAAGCACTGAGAGTAAAAGTTGTTGAAAGTTGATTCTGAAAATGATTGTAAAGGCAAACTATTGTTTTTTTTTTTGTTTTTTTTTAGATGTGGCTGGAGAGCACCGTTGTAGCGTGTGTGATCAGACGTTCACCAACGGATTCCTTCTCCAAGAGCACATGCACCTTCACACGGGCGTGCGTCCGTACCGCTGTGCAGAGTGCGGCAAGCAGTTCTGCCAGCTGGCCAACTACCGTGCCCACCTGCGCACCCATGCCCAGGCCGTGCCCATCCGCTGCCAGGTGTGCCAGGCCGGCTTTGAGACGGAGGAGGGGCTCCAGCTGCACCTACAGACCACGCACTTTGAGGACGAGTTCTACCAGTGCGACTACTGCAAGCGCATCTTCACGTGCATGAACGAGTGCCTGGCGCACGTGCAGAAGCACAAGAGCGAGGCCGGCCAGCCACAGTGCGGCAAGTGCGGCCGGCGCTTCAAGCGGCACAAGACCCTGCGGCGCCACATGATCAAGCACTCCTGCCAGCGCACTTTCCTCTGCTCGGACTGCGGCCAGAGCTTCCGCAAGAAGAACGTGCTGCTCCGCCACAGCTTCTCGCACCTGGGCCTGCTGCCGTACACGTGCACGCACTGCAAGATCCACTTCCGGCTGGCCAACCAGTACCGCAAGCACAAGTGCAAGCCCGAGTCCATCCAGTGCGTGGCGTGCCTGACCACGTTCACCAGCCACAAGGACTTCGAGGAGCACAAGCGTGCCACCGGGTGCTGGGGCTACCAGGGGGCCCAGGGCAACGCGCTGCAGAAGCAGCGAGACGAGATCCGTTGCATGGAATGCGGCCAGACCTTCGCCACCGCCGAGGAGCTGAAGAAACACGCTGGCTCTCACCAAAGGGTGCTGAAGTGTGCCGAGTGCGGCATGGGCTTCCGGTCCTCGCTCATGCTTATGTCACACATGGGAGGTCATGTGGGTCAGAAGCCCTGCCTCTGTCAGAAGTGTGGCCTGGGCTTTCCGCACCAGCAAGGCTACGACCTCCACCTGAAAGACTGTGGGGTCACGCCGCCTCCAAAGGTGAGCTGCTTTTGGCCTTGAATCCTCGATCAGCCCTCTTTTTTGGTGACCTCCTGTTTGTCCTTCTCTAACAATGAGTGTCATAGAGATCTGTGTAATTCTATGTCTCCCACACAAGTGCACTCATACACAATCACATACACAATCTCATTAAAGTTGGATATATTATCAATATGGCCGGTAGAAGTAACAGTAGAGATTAGATGAACATTAGAAGGGTAGTGGTGTTAACATCAGAAGGGTAGTGGGGTTAAAAAAAATGTTGTTGAAACATGTTGAAACCATTCACTCACACTCACATCTGAAAATATTCTTTTCAGGTGAAAAAGTCCAAACCTGCTCCCTCAAACAAGACGTCGAAAAAACATTCCTCCATCACTCCTAAAGAGACAGCCCAAACTTCGCCTCAAAGGAAAGCGAACGAAATTAATTCGGCGAATGGGGCACAGACACGTCCACCTGAGCCAACTAAAAATGGGGCGTGGAAGCTCACTCTGAACAAGACGCCTCCACCCAACACCCCTTTGGTGGTGCTCCTGCCCGTGTCCGCGCCAGTCCCTCCAAGCTTGTCCGTCACCGCCGCTGACCCCCAAACTGTTGTCTTGACTCAACAGAACAGTGTTGCTGCTGCTTCAGTTCAGCCTCAACAAACCCAAGACAGTGGTGCAGGTAGGGTTCCAAGGCCTGTGCTGCAAGGCGCTGTACTCAACGACACTGAGGCTCCAGTGGCGTTACTGTGTGAGAAGCAACAGCTACATACACTACCTCAGCCTGCCCTTAACGCTGCTGCGATCAAGACAGAACCAGAAAGCCCAGACTACTCAGACTTTGTTAGTGTTGGTGATGTAACTTGTGCATTGCAAGTGAAAGAGGAGGTGAAGGAACAGAAGATGGAGACGTTTAAGTTTTGTGGTGAAAAGGTGGAAACAACTCTGGACTCAGAGATGAAGCTGAAGGACGAGTTAAAATCAGATTCAAGGACAGAAATACAAGTGGAAGGTTGTAGGTTGCCACCTGTGATAAACGGGTCTAATAACAGTGAAAATCTGGAGCAGTCAAATCTACTGATATCAGATGTTAGGAGTGAAAGTTTGGAGTCGTCACATCTGTTGATCACAGATATCCGAAGTGAAAGCAGCACAGGTGCAAATCGTTTTGAGAGCACAGGTGAGCTGACAGAACAGGTTGAAACAAAAACAACAACTTCTCAGGTTCCTAGTCACCTTGACTCTCCATTGGACCTAAGGTTGAATGTAAACAACTCAGATGGACGCTCTGAAATGCCGAGTCAGGAAAATTCGTTTACTGATGTGACACAGGGTCACGGTCAGGATGAATTGGAAGCGTCTAAGAAAGTTACTGAAGACTCTTATTTTACCACAGTTGAAGTACACCTCCGAGATGACCACAGAGACGGGGAGGAGGAAGAGGAGGAGGGGGAGGGGGAACCACATGAGTGCATGACCTGTGGCGCCATCATTCTGGAAGGTGACCTGATCGAGCATTACATGGAGCACGCTGTGCAAGGCCACAAAGAGCTCACCAAGAGTCCCCCTCGCCCCCGCTCTCGTACAGGGTCTCTGTCGTCTTCCTCCTCCTACTGCCCGTCTGCTTCGGCACTCTCCTCACCCAACACGTCCCCTCCTGCCAGTCCACCCAGTAAGAGGTTACGGTCTCGTGCTAAATAGCCATCGGAAGTTTGGGACATGCACAGCGTTGCTGGCTCAACGTGTTAAGGGGGGAAAAATCCATATTTCGAACTGCTGGACTCATTCTTGTTTTTCATTCATGTGTTTTTTTTTACATTCCATGAATAACTCAGATAGAGGGACCCTAATGGAACATGCTCATTCTCACACCGTAAACATGAAATAATACTTTATTTAAGGAATTGCATAAAAAAAATAATTTTGGAAGGAAACTTGTGTAAAGAAGAATAAGTAGGTCCACTGTTGTTCGTCTAGATGTAATGAGTTTGAACTTATTCCATGTCTAGTAGCCTAAGTTCTCGAGGTTAAGAATTATTTATATTTTTTCTTAATTTTCTGTTGTGGAGAAACATTTTTCATACATATTTGCATTTTTTAAGTGGACAAGCAACAGAACAATGACAGGAAAATAATTGGGTGTTTGTAGTATAATGACATTTTGGGGAAAATAGAAATCTTTAATTTCTGAGTGGCAGCAGAATAAAACTTTACTCTTTTTCCAATTAGTGAGTGACAATAATTGAAAGTGTATGGCTGCTGAATAGGCTGTATACCTAGAAATAAACAGTAACCTTTCACTTTATGTACAACCTTGTAACATCAATTTTGCTAAATTCGGACAAAGGGAGTTTTCCTTGGAATTACATGAAAACATGAAAACATCACTTGGACAACACTCTTGTGAGAAAAGGTAGGATAACAGAAAACAAAGAAATGCGAGCGGATGCGCCCTGTAGAAAGATAACAGCTACATGTACAATGTAGGCTATAATGATTACTACTACGGAACGCGGTTTAAATTGGGATGTGCCCAATTAAAGTAGTAGGCTAGGGCGCTGGGCACCCATCCAACAAAGCTTCGTCTTGGAGCATATAGGTTGGCCTTGATATTATTCATAGCCCATATAGAGGGGTCGGGCAGCGCTACACTACACACACGAGTCACATGACACCGAGGCCCGGAAATAAACTGTCGGTTGCCTGTGATAATAATGGCCACAGCCATAACATCATAGAAATATGGGGGCGGAAACGAGGCAAGGAGCGCACCGCTCCCCACAATTTGGCTGGCCATAACGGGAAGCATACTGTTAGTCAGTGGATACATTAGACTGTTTTTTAATATACAGTGGTCTTACCACGCCACGCTTGTAGAGCTGATTCCAGACACTCGCATGCCAAATGGACAAAGACAGGCTTGCTGCAAGCGTGAGTAGCCTACATTGTAATGGTAAAAAGTGAATGCCAAATAACTACTCTGCTGATGAGAAGGTTTATATTACAAAATAATGCATTTAGATCTAGGTTATCTTCTTCAAGCAGTTCAAAGACATGTTGGAAAATATGTTTATGAGGACGTGTAAACATACGCCATTATGAAAGGCTATCCCAGCGGTTGTGGGCGCCTCTGTTCCTCTGTCCTACTCGCTGGAACGCCGTGCAATGTTTAAAGAGGCTTTATTTTCTTGAAAAGCTTGAAAATGGCCGAAATACTGCTCAGCTGAATCACTTGCGTGTTTCCCCTCTTGCCTCCCTACCCAGCGCGGTCCATGCTCCTGGTTGGAGATGCACCAGTTCCTCGGAGATCTCATGGCTTCCAGCAGTTCGTCGTCGAGCTCCTTAACGGGTCACCAGCAAGGAAAGGACGGCAATCAGCAGCAAGAAGCATTGCGCTCTGCTTGGGAAACAGCGGGTCATGAGGCTCTTGGTCTGAAGGCTGTCCCATCCTCCCATGTCCAGCTTAGACACCCCCATGAAAAAGGCACACTAGTGTGTGGTCTGCAGCCCCTCTCCCTACCGGTGGACAGGAGTGGACACTTGGGAGAAGAGGAGGCACAGCAGAGTAAGTGTCAGGCAACTTATTCAAGAGCTTAGTCTGTAGGCCTACATGGTCACAAACTTTATTTTCAGTTAGACATTTGTATTTGTCAACTTAAAGAACACTGTAGAATTAAAAAAATATATCTTTCAGTCTTTTATAATGGGTTCTCTCCTCATTTCCCCTCTTATTATCTCCCAGTCCAACACAGTGGATGCAATTGCCCCGGATGCCCTTTCTCCTCCTCCTCTTCCTCCTCCTCCTCCTCCTCTTCCTCTCTCCTTCTTCAGCCCCTCAAGCCCAGAGGGCATCAGTCTTCTGCATTACAGTCCCACCCTGGCCGCCCGCGGCTGGCCAAAGACCCAGGCTCCTCGTCAGTCAGTCTGGGCCTGTCTCTGGGCCTGGGTCTCTCGCTGGATGAAGAAGAGCCTGGCAGCTCGTCTGGTGGTGGTGGTGGTGCCAACCCCGATCTGAGCCAAGCCCAGCAGCAGGATAAAGGAGCGAACACTCAGAGCTCCACGACGTCTACTACCGCTACGGCCACGGCCACCGCCACTACAACGTGCTGCTCTCACCCCGCCCAGCTGGCCACCTTCCCGTGCCTGTGCTGCCACCGCGGCTTCCAGACGTGCGCCCAGCTCCTGCACCACCAGCAGGGCACGGATGCCCGCTTGGCCCAAGCCCATGCCCACGCCCACGCCCATGCTCACCACCACTACCACCACCACCACTGCCCGCTCGCATCCTGCCTGCCATGCCCGCAGCTGCGACCACCGCCACCGTCGCAGTCCCCGCCGCCCTTCCCCTGCCTCTCGTGCCAACGCACCTTCCCCACCTGTGCCCAGCTGTTGCGCCACCAGCAAGGACACGCCCAGCAAGAGGGTTCGCCGCAGCAGCAGCAGCAGCAACAGCAGCAGCTGCAGCAGCACCCATGCATGCATTGCAGCGCTTCGTTCGCTCGCCCCTCGCAGCTGCTGCAACACCAGCGCACCCAGCACGCCTCCAAGGCCGGCGGCTTCCTGTGCGTGGAGTGCGGCCGCGCCTTCAACTCGCACAGCAACCTGCGCATCCACCTGAACGTGCACACGGGGGCGCGGCCCTACACCTGCCCGGACTGCGGCAAGAGCTTCAGCCAGTCGGGGGCGCTCAAGATCCACCGCCGCATCCACACGGGCGAGCGGCCGTACACGTGCGCCTACTGCGGTCGCGGCTTCCCGCACTTGGCTGGCGTGCGGGCACACCAGCGCACGCACACGGGCGAGAAGCCTTACGTGTGCCCTCACTGCGGCAAGCGCTTCACACAGTCGGGCGCGCTTAAGATCCACACGCGCATCCACACTGGTGAGCGCCCGTTTGTTTGCAGCCTCTGCGGCAAAGGCTTCTCCAATCGCTCAGGCATCCGTTTCCACCACCGCACCGTCCACGGCATCCTGCCCGAGCCTGGCGAGTCCCGCAGGGGCCCGGCTCCACACCACCACCACCACCAGGCCCCCACTGCCCCCGAGCGCCGCTGCCCAAGCCCAGCTAGCAGCATGGGCTCCAACCCCTGCAGCAGCCCCTTCGCAGAGCCCCACGACCTGAGTTCCAGCACCAGCCCGGCCTCTGCCATCACCACTGCCTCCTCAGCCCTCTCCTCCCACTCCAACGAGCCCGACAGCCAGTCCCACCCCAGAGCCGGCGAGAGGAAACCAGGTTCTTTTGGCCCCAAGCCCCCTAGTGGTGGTCGAGTGGGGAAAGTGCTGGCATACGCCTGTGAGGACTGTGGCCTTCGGTTTGCCGATGCCCCTTCCAGGAACAGGCACCAGGCCCTGGAGCACTATGGTGGGGAGGAGGGGGGCAGTGGGGCTGAGCGTGCCAACGGGGCTGACTAAGGATGGGTCTCATGAGAGGGAGGGAGGGAGATGGGGCTAGATCAAGGCTAGACATCTTTAGGATCGGGGACATGGGAGAGCCAGGTGATTTTGGTATTTGAATCGGTTCAATTAGTTTGGTATAGCAATTGATAATCTGCACTTTAAAAGGGCTGAGAAACAGTCCTCTAAAAAACATTGTGACTGAAAATAATTTCAACAAAATGTTTTTACTAAGCATATTAGTATCTTTTTTTTTCTAATCCCCAAACTTTTCTCTCAAATATTTTGAGAAATATCGATCTAGTCATGTGGAAAATGTGTAGAATGTACACAGAAATGCCAGTCTATTTACATGTTGTCCAAAGCGACTTACAATGAGTCATATTAATCCCTTTTGTATCACTATTACCTTAATAATCGATCATCAGCTTAGGTAAGCCTAAAATCAAAAGCCATCTACAGGCTGGTTCTGTAGTCTTAAGAAATGCTACAACAGTAGAGATATTCAAATTTGACAATTGAAGCCATTTTGTGCCTTTTCCCAATTGAGCAACTAAGTGTCAGACTGTAAGACTCTTCCATGTAAGATATGACACTGAACTTGGCTATGGTTTAAGACATGACTGTTTGAGAGGGTAATTGTAGGAATATTGATCAAGTCTTTTATTGAGATTTAATGGTTCCTTTCATTTATGACGGTTGTGGCATTTTTGCTTTTATTATCCAGAAGATTACTGAGTAAAGAAGAGCAACTCTTACAAATGTTTTTTTTTTTTTCTCCAGTTGTGTTTTAAACGTTCAACCTTTTCTATAAGCAAGAGACTAGAATGAGCTGTTTGTTGTTTGTGTCAGTGTAGCCCTTGGATTTAAAAGCCTTTATCAGTGTTTTATTGTATTTTTGAATTACAGGTTATAGTGCAGAACTTCAGCATTTCAGAACTGTTGACACTTAATTCCTTACGTACACATTTTGTCACAAAACACACAATACCATATCTACATTAAATTGCAATGCAGTGTTTTAGTAGTGTTAGAGTGCCATCTTGTGGACAGTAGTAGTCACAACCACAAAGTTCTCCAACCATCCAGTACAAACTGCAGTAGATCCTGTGACCGTGACATTTTCAATCTACAGTAATTATCTTGCCTCAATAAACATACCAAAGCACTTTCAAAGGTGTGTTTTGTTCATTAATTCACATGAGCTTTTTTCTGTTGAAATAGAAGTTCCCTCTTAGATGGTCGGTGAAATATTCCCTGGCTCTTTATTGTATCTCTGTAGGCTTCATTGCTTATCCATTACGCCCATCCTGTGCCCCTCACTTCCCTGATAGTTAGATCTCTTTCTATGAAAAGTATTAAGCTACGGTCTCATGGAATCATTCAAAGAATTTACACACTGTGCACATTGCAGAGATCATCATTTCAAATTTAAAAGTAGGCTATTGAACTCATTCAGTTGCTAATGTAATATTTTTCATGCATGTTTTTCACATGATAATATTTTGATTTAAAAGGCTGACTACAGTATTGTACTGATTAATGGCCCCCCTTGTTTGTCCAAATTCAAGCATTCATCTGATATTTTTTTAAGAGAATAAAAATTGGGAGTTTTAGATTAGCTCCTACGGCAACTGAAGTTTTTTTTTTTAATCAACTGTTGCTTAGTTGCGTGAAAATAAGCCAAAATGCAAGAGATGATTTTCGTTCATATTCACCAGGCATGCCAGGGCAATAGAAAAATGATCAGTATGCACTGCCACTTGCCATTAGTTATGTTTCACAGGCATCTACCATTATGGCATTATTTCCATAATTATCCATTTTGGATGGTCAAGGATGTGAACCCCACACCAGTTAGCCATGCACTTCAGGCTGTGAGGATAGAAAGTTTTTAGTTTCTTGGCATATTCCCAAGACTCTCTCCAAAAACAGATGCATTTGAAATACAGTATTAGTAAACTTGTAATTATGTTGTGATTATAATGCACACTAAACCAGCCTCAAAACAAATCCAAATGTGAAAATCAGTTTTGAGAACAGAAGTGCCTCTCAGCTGACAGCTCTGACAGTAATGCTGTCACAGATCATTGCATTGATGCTCCATCATAGTCTCATGATGAAACCAGGGGCATTCAGATGACTCATCTGATGAGGATAGGTCTACTTGGGTTTCCAGTGAATGTGAAGACTGAGGCCCAGCTGAACACAATACCCAAGTCATCCACATTGCAGTGGCTTGCCTATATAGCAGATATAGTAGATTCATGCTTGTGCCTGTGGTTGGGGTCAACCCAGTGCTTGGGACCTGGGCCTGGAGTCAACCGAGTCAATTCAGCCCTCTTTCCCAAGCAGGTTTGGGGGTCATAATAGGGTGACTCATCTCCAGTCTATTTCTCTGCAAAGATAAAGTTTTTTTTAATTGTATAACACTGTAGGCCAATGTGATGCTGGAATTATATTTCCACAATTTAACAGCAAGGACATCAGGGAGTGCATAATCTATTCTTACTGGGCAATAGGCCAAAACTGCTATGCATTATGACTGCAAATAGCTTGCTTCTAATAAACTAATAAAACGTTGGATTTTGATTTTATTTCATTTTATTTATTTTATTAAATATAAGCATACGTAGGTTTGTTTGTTTTGAAAGGCAATAGGCCTACCTTTTTAAAGAAATTAAAGGCAATACTTTTCTCTTGTTGTGTCTCATTTTGTTTTGAAAGGCAACAGGCCTATCTTTTTTAAGAAATGAAAGTCAATATGTATCTCTTGTTGACTTAGACTCATCAATCACTCAAGCGAATACGCTCTGCTTGACTGAGGTGCCGTCAGATGGGCTACAACTCCAAAGTAGCTGACGTGCAGATGCATGCGGATTGATTTCATGAGGTGTTCCATTAATACCGTGTTAGGACTACTGTAAATCAGGCGAAAAGCACAATGTTTATCTTATCTCTTATTTCGGGCAAACAATGTTAAATTATCTATAGACCCAATCGACGCTACATAATAAGACTAAATCAACCAAGCATGCACCATAATAAATTAGGCCTATGTTGAAACGAATCTTAACGATTAGCTACGCCTTAAAGGTTTCCACAGCGCTAATATTTCAAATAGTTGCTTGAGATGAATATCCTCGGAAAAACAACACGATCTACTTTTTTCCTGGAGACAAGTGACCTGTGACAAAGCCCGACGAACGAATAGCCCAGCGTAGAATACACCTTTAATCTAACTTTAAAAGGGGTAGCCTACGGATGCCATTGTCTAGTAGGCTAATTTACACAAAGTCACGGTAAAATTAAAACTTATTAAGACATATTAACATTTATTACATGAGAGGCCACTGACTACTCAAAGCCGTTGTCCTTTATATTTCCTTTAGTCATACGCAACTTGTGCGTACAAGATCCGCCCCCTTCTTTGTTCATAAATTGTACAACATATTTTCGGTTTTACAGACAACAATATTTGGTACCTGAGGCTGTGGTCTTGGACCAGACCGTAAATATGAAAGAGTTTCTGTTTTTGACAGCTCTTGTGCTCATTCACTCACGGTTGAACGATGGTAAATATTACTTATTTTCTTTTGATGTTTTTTTCAAGATGTTTTGTAACAGTACATTAGGCTACCTCAACAAATTTTCACCTGTTGAACGTTCATTGAGGATGCCATCTAACGCCTAACTTCTTAATTTCTTTTAACTTCTGCCTACGGCCATAGATATAGGCCTAGCTATTGAGTTTATTTTTGCATCTGATGTTGTCAAATTTATGAACCAAATATTGCTGTCCTTGTTACTAAAACTGACAAATTTCAATAGGTTGCAGGAAGAAGGATGAAAATAATATTGGAAAGATGTTGAGACAATGTTCCATTGACTTTTATGTGTAGCATATATTCTTTTTGTAGGCTATGACATTTGTATGCTTTATTGTTCCTTTCTTCAGCAGTGAGAATGTCTGCATTTTCTATTTCAAATTTTGGCTCTTTGTTTTCCTTTTTCAGATGTCATTGAGGTATAAGTAATAAAATGTCATAGGAGGCATTAGAGAACATGACACAACATGATTGTTGATGACTGGAAAACCCCTGTACGATTTGAAAAGTGAACCCAAAATGACTGTGAATTGTTTTCCTCAGGGGAAGGCAGCTGTAGGCCTATTGTTGTGTCTGTATAATCACATGGCAAACTGGTTCTCTTGCTGAAATTTTGATCTAATGTATTGTATAATGTTTCCCTGTCCACCCAAGCCTCCTTGATGATGAAAGGCCCTGCAAAGCAAATTGTGGCAGGGGATATGGTGACCCTGGAATGCTATGACTCAAATTCAACAGCGAACATGAGCCAAGTCCATTTTGAGAGGTCCTCCAAGGTGAGCCATTACAATCATACAGTCTGTCATGATGGATATGAACCTATGGTGTGGTACACTGACTTGTAGGCTATACATAATAACAAAGCAACTTAGTTTTTATGCATTTCTCTCTCTCTCTCTCTCTCTCTCTCTCTCTCTCTCTCTCTCTCTCTCTCTCTCTCTATCTATCTTTCTCTCTCCACCTGAACTGACTACAGTATAGCTCCAGGGGAATTGACTAAAATCATGTGATAGCATGTTTGTTATTGATACATTTGGTGTTATGAAAGACATCCCTGAGTAGGCTACTGTTATGTAGGCTCAGAAGTGACTTTTAAACCAGACAAACCACATCCTGTTGTCATTGAAGAGATAGGCTACTGTATCTTGCATTGTTGAAATATGCAAAACTATGCAACTGCAAAACCAGACAAGCAAGATTCCATGAACTTAATCCAAATTAAGTTTGATAATTGTGTGTGCATGCACATGCATGTGTGTGTGTGTGTGTATGTGTGTGTGTCCTTCAGATCAAAGCGATATATGAAAACAGTACACAGCTGTTTATATTTGCAGGTGATGCGTGCAGATAATAGTGACTTAGATACCAATTGCTGGAGCCAGACTTTTTTTTTTAGTAGCCTGGGCGTGAACATGCCTTGATGAAGGGCACAATTCTGGCATTAGAGAATTGAACCCACAACCTTGTTGCATACACAGGTATGCGCCGTATAGCAACCTAAGGTTCTGGTGGATTTGCGTAGCCTATATATAGTTAAACATAGTACGCAATACTGGCAACATTATCGTAGTACAAGACCGTATACCCATTACAGTCACAGGTAGTATACCCTCTACAGCAGTATACCTACTACAGTCACAGGTAGTATATACAGCAGTATACCCACTACAGTCACAGGTAGTATATACCCTCTACAGCAGTATACCTACTACAGTCACAGGTAGTATATATAGCAGTATACCCACTACAGTCACAGGTAGTATATACCCACTACAGCAGTATACCCACTATAGTCACAGGTAGTATATACAGCAGTATACCCACTACAGTCACAGGTAGTATATACCCTCTACAGCAGTATACACACTACAGTCACAGGTAGTATATACCCTCTACAGCAGTATACTACAGTCATAGGTAGTATATACCCTCTACAGCAGTATACCCACTATAGTCACAGGTAGTATATACAGCAGTATACCCACTACAGTCACAGGTAGTATATACCCTCTACAGCAGTATACACACTACAGTCACAGGTAGTATATACCCTCTACAGCAGTATACTACAGTCATAGGTAGTATATACCCTCTACAGCAGTATATCCACTATAGTAGTCACAGGTAGTATATACCCACTACAGCAGTATACCCACTACAGTCACAGGTAGTATATACCCACTACTGTTGATATGGCCAATAAACTTGAACTTGAATACACCCACCCACTGCAGCAAACTAGACTACAGCACTGCTATTGCAAGCTATAGCCAGCCAAGCATTCTGCCACCACCTGTTTTTCCCACTAACATCTCTCTCCTTCTCAGTTCTCCCAGGGATGGTATCGCCTGGATTCGGACAGATACTACCGGGGACAATACTACTGCTCCTGGCGCTACTTTGAGGTGACCCTTGAGGAGGACCGTCTGTTCCTGACCACCTACGGCATACAGACCTACATGGAGGGGCTCTACCGCTGCGTGTCGGACGATGCTGCTCTCGGCTCAGACAACTCCTCCGCTCCTCTGTCCATCACCGTTCATTGTAGGTGAAAGTTAGCCTGGCTAACACCAGCCTAAATCTCCACCTAGACCACCTAGACATTTTCTCGTAGGGGACTTCAGGTTCCGTTTGTCCAAAAGTTTGCGCATTGTCTTGCCGTCCCTCCCTGTTCTGTGATTGGTTCCCAAATCCGTGCAAAAAATTTGGCCATGGTCTCCTGGCTGCCGTGCGGTTCGGAACGAGTGCCCAAGGCAGCATGGGTATTCCCAGGCTAGGTGAAAGTCACAGTTGCTCAGAAAGTCTCAGTTCTGCCAAAAGCCAAAATGCAGAAGGAGGTTTTGAATCGTCCAGGTTTTGCTTTGGAAACCTTTTGGGCTATATTACGATGAATAATAGAAAACGTCAGTGGAAACTACCGTTTATGGAATTAATCCGTATTGAGAACCGACCCCTCTGGTGGGGAGTTTTGTCACAGAGTTTTGTAACCTCACATAGTCAGATGTTTGTATGTACTTTCCACACTTTGGGTCAGATATGTTTACCTTGTTTGTTTTAATGAGCAAACACACACAAACACACACACACACTTGATTATGACTCCAGTGAGAGAGTCGCTGAGAAAAGATAATACGTTTGAACTTATTGTTACTCAGATCAAGTGCGTCACTCAGATCAAGGAGAGGAGGCCGATTCATTCTCACTTTCACATTTGGCAGGATGTAGACTCAATTCCTGTGTAGGAGAGTCAATGATGGAGAATTAGTATGGGACGTAGCATGGGTGTTGGAGGAGAAAAAGAAGTGTCTGGTAAACTGGATGTACAGATGGCAGTGGAATGAGCTGTTAGGCTACTCTAGCATTTCAGCGGCGTTTGTTTGGAACAAGCTGAGGCTGACCATTAGCATGGATATTGATTGCTCCCAGAGGTAATTTGCAGGTAATTGGTGGCAAGACTGTCCCCAGTGTGTTTGATTCGCTGGGAGTGCATTTGTGATGAAGGCAGCAGGATGCACACCTTACACACACACACACACACACACACACACACACACACACACACATAAACACACACACACACATACACATACATACACACACACACACACACACACACACACACACACACACACACACACACACACACACACACA
>JASCQY010000010.1:1478392-1485892 GCA_030264315.1 Sardinella tawilis
ACACACACACACACACACACACACACACACACACACACACACACACACACACACACACACACACACACACTCCACTCATCTCTCTGCTCTTCTGACTCTCTCTGTCAATCTGTGTTTTGTGCAGACATGCACGAGCTGTCGTTCACCAGGGACGGCCCCGGCGGTTACTACAGCCGCTTCTTCGACTCCATGCAGGACCTGCGTGTGCCACTAGGGAGCGACGTGGAGGTGAACTGCTCCACCACAGCGTCGGAGACCCCAGAGTACTTCTGGCAGAAGGAGGTGAGAGCCTTGTTGACAATAGCTTTGCCTGCGGCCACTGTTGCCCACTCCCCTCCAGCTGACAGACGGAAGGAAAGCTCTCAGCTGCGACGCCCAGCACAGAAAGGGCAGACAAACCGGCCAAACAGGGTTTGTTTTCCTGAGAAAAACAACCAGAAGAGGTCTGTGCCCTTCAGCAAAGTTTAGACAAACCAAAGCACACATTGAAAGAGTGTCACTGTCAGTTACTGGAGTACTGAAAACATACAGCATGTTCTGTACCGTATAGCTTTCTTTATGTTGATTGAATTCTTTTCAGATGATTTAAATGCATGCACTGAAATGTGTCAGTTTAGAACAAGTAAACACAATGCATATGCTATAAGCTCTTTCCAAAGGAAGTGGATTGTAATTAGACTCATTGCAACCAAAGGGGATTATACAGGAGTGGAGGGTGTGTGAAGTGGTGTATATTTTTATCTCTTGTATAGTACTGTATTCTCCTGGCATTAAGAAAGCTGTGAAATGACCTTCACCATATTTCACTCTATGGGCTTCACCCAATAAATCATCTAATTATCAGTCTTCTCTTTGTGCCCGTACTCCGATCACTACACTCACTGCTACATAGGCCTATTGACGTTTTTTTTTTTTTTTTTTTTTTTTCATTTCTGGTTTACTATAGAGTGCACAGTAGAGTGCTTAAATACTTCTGTGTTTACCATTGTGAAAGCAATTTTGGGGAAAACCATTTGTGCGCAACATGGAAAATTACGGCTTAATGGAGAGTAGTTACCTGCACATTCCTGTCTTTGGGTGCATGAGAGACAGCACTAGGCAGGGGGGTGTTTTAGAGCGACTGGATTAGCATACACAATACGCTGTTTTGGCCGGAATTCGGCGCGGCAGGAAATCCTCTTAATTCAATTCTATTCAAATTGAGATGGACTTTGTTGGCAAGGGGAAGAAATCTCAGAGAGCCAAATCATTAATATGGTTATGACATGCTGTGTCTTGTACACTGGCATTTTACCCTTTTTTTCTCCCATCTGCCATTGTTTGCATTGGTGGCTATTGCGTGCCTGCTTTGCATTGTGTGGTTATTTTGGTCCCTGCTACTCTGCTCGCACACTCGTTATTCTTCAGACTGAACACAGTGGGCTGCAGAGCAGTTCTTGTCTGAAGCAGTGATCGAGGTTAATTGCCCACGCTTCTGTTCATTCACACAACTTTGAACAGCTCCAATAACTCACCGCCGAGTTTGTGCAAAGTAGGTTGTTTTAAAAGTTCACTTTTCCCCACATTTCTCGATGCCACATTTACTTTCCTTCTCATTTTCTTTCCACCTCATTCTGCTTAACTAACCCTCTTATCGCTCTGTGTCTCTCTCTCTCTCTCTCTCTCTCTCTCTCTCTCTCTCTGTATCTTTCTTCCTCTCACTTCTCTGTCCCTCTCTATGCTGATGGCTCCACAGGGGAGCGACTGGATCCTGCCGTCGAAGACTCTGACACTGAGGAAAGTGACTCCAGCGGATGATGGGACCTACACCTGCACAGCTAAGCACCCCAGCGTGGGGTCCCTCAGCAAGAGTCGCTCCTTCACCCTTACCGTCCTGCCAGGTGGGGAAGTCAAGAGCGTAACAAGAAAAAGGCACCAGGGCATCGCCTGTATGGGGATTTGGGGAGGGTAGACGTGGTGCCGAGTTGATGTGTGCTCAGCTTGTCAGATTGGGGAAGAAAAACATATCATACTTATTCACCTGAGTAGTCTAAACTTCCCCCCTGATATTTGGGTGGAAAATCACTATAGAATAGTGATCTAGAAAGAATAGACAGACATCAACTGTAACAACAACAATATTTTTTTATTGTCTTGAACTACATTATGCATTATTGGTGTTCAACAGTGTTTACATATAACATCTAAATACTAACTACTCTTCTTTCATTGCAACATATGGAAGTGGTGACTATAACATGATAAGCATATTGTGTATTATATAGGATTAGGATTAGTATTTGATACAGCCAATGAGATTAGGATAAGGACCGGGATTAGGATTAACAGTGTTAGGATAATTAGATATAAACACAAATTCTAACCATAAGAACATTGTGTAAACTCAACTCTGATTGTCCACGTATGTTCAAATCTTGACCTGGAAACGGTCAGAGCTGGGAAATGGTGCAATGCCACTTGAGCTGGGACTATTGTCTTGTTCAGTGACTTTCTTCCATGCCTGCATACAGTGCTTGTGTTGACACAGGATATGGCAAATGCCCATGACCTGAAACTGAACTCATAATGAAAAAAGTGATGGAAAGTTAATGCTTAGGCATAGTCATCTGAATGGCACGCTCGAACTCAGAGCAACAGCCAAGAGGAAAATTGGAAATATTACTCATTGTGAGTAATTATACTGCATTTAATTCAACTTCTGATACCAATCTCGTTCAATTTTCATTTGAGATGTGTTGAATGATTAAAAAAAAAGCATTTAATTTAAGCACCTTAGCAAGGTGATCATATCGCCAATATAAATTAGGCCTCTTGCCCACTGCAGTCTCATTAGCAATGCAGGCACTGAAGTCTTAATTACACTCCCTGGAATGAGTATGGAGGTGTAGTCAGTGGGGGAAGAGTTGAGAGTGCCCTAGGGAATGCAAAAGAATGAAGTTGGCACTAAAAGTGGTTGTCTGTCTGTGCCCACGTTCAGAGGACTGTGGCTGGTATGAGACCACGGATGGACGCATTGCCCTGGTTGCCACAGGTGCTGGACTGGTCCTTCTGGTCCTGGTGGTCTCCATGACGGCCTTCCTCTGCCGCAGAGCCAAGCGTCGGCAGGCAAAGGGGCCCATGTAAGTGACTCCCCAATCATCGCGACTGTCTTGTATTTGAGCTGTCTTTGTTTCAACCTTTTAAAAAGGCACTAACCACCTTGAGAGGCTTAATTGACCGTGAAGGTATGAGTTGAAGGCCAAGTCTATTCCATGAAGATGACTGAGAGGGAATTGCACTGCTCCTTATTGCATAATGAGTTTTTAAACATCTTTTGGTTTCCTCCAGCCTTTCGTCTGCCAAACTTACTGTCATTGTTTTTAATGTGGCCTGGAACTATTCCATTTTATTTCACCTAGGCTAAGGGTATTGCTAATGGTTCATGCAAATTATATTTAAGGTCATTGGGCATTGTTCACCAATATCTCTTAAAAGCCTGTGGGTTTTAAGAACGCAATTCTTCATAAGAATGTTTAGTGATCTTTAGTGAAATCAACTTGTAGTCTCTGTCATAAACACTGAGATCAAGTTTGCAAAATAAGAGACAAACCTTATATCCTACTCTTTCAATTGGAATAGTCTGGTCACTCATGACCAGCAAACAGGTTAATGGGTAGGCTATTGACCATTTCAGGTTCTAATTCCACAGCTGGACAAAACAATGCTTGAACATTCTATCTTGGTCCCCAACTACTTCCTGTTACATTAACATAACATATAGAATGTTAAACAGGAAGTCGTGGGGTACCAGCTTTGGAACTAGAACCTGAAACGGTCTATAGACTTTGAACCCACTGGTCAAGCCTCATGCCTCTCATGGATCAGACATGACTTCCTTCTTCAGCACTTACCATGGCTAACTGGTGCCAAACCTTATCGGCAGGAAGTAAACAGCATGTGATATTTGCAGGTCTTTGATATTTCTGCCATTGTTAAAAATGTTTGATGTTTGATGTCACACCCTTTGGCCATTGATTTATCTGTCATTCTCCTGGCCGAGAGAAACACATTCATCGATGCATGACTGGTATCTCAGCAAAATGAATCTGGCCTGCTTTTCTAAAACCATTGTCGCTAACTATTTAGCAACTTAGTTGATTGGCATGAGGCAGTAAGCAATTGCATTGCAACCAACAAAGTTGCTAGCTTCGTAGGAAAAGTTGTTAGCTTCATGGTTTTGGGAAACACACCCCACCCAACTGACAGGCCACCAGTCTAATACAGAAGCTACTATTATTTATGCAGCTTTTAAGTGATAATGAATTCAATTGAGGCCAACCAAAGTTTCCGTTAAAGTGTGTCCACTGATAAAATATATATTTCATCAAAGTTGGAAATATAGAGATAATCATGTCTCTGCAAGACATGGATAAGTATCAGTCATGTCTGTGCAAGACATGGACAAGTATCAGTCATGTCTGTGGAAGACATGGACAAGTATCAATTATGGCCTGCTTCTGGTAGCTCCTCTTGAACGAATTTCTCTCTCTCTCTCCCTCCCTCCCTCCCTCCCTCTCTCCCTCCTCCCTCTCTCTCTCCCCACTTATGTCCCTGTCTATCTCTCCCTAAAGTGATGACCGTTCCCAGACGAAGCCCATCTACAAAGGCAGTGTGGAGTCACTCCAGTCCACAACTGGAGACAACCAGCCTCTGGTGTGAGCAGTTATAGGATGCTGTAGCCAGCTACAGGTTGAAGGATGGAGGTTTGTGGTATTGGATGTGTTGAAAATTTAAGACAGGCAATTGAGGGTTTTGTCGCAGGTGTGAATTGGGCTGGACGTCAGTGGGAAGAGACTGTGTGCGCTTCAGATCAGAGCATTCATATAAGGACGTGTGAAAGCAAGCAAGACTTTTTTTCTGCCCTGTTGTTTTCCCTCCCCCTGTTTCATCACAGAGCCGGTCTAAATTCAATAGGCAGGAGTGCTCTTCAACAGAAGGTGTGCAATTTTCTCTATATTGATTTTGCAGCTCGGAAAATTGAGATTCACACTTCTTCTCTCAGGCAGGGGGCTTCCTCATGTGTTGCCTGTTTTTCTATTTTTTTGTCCTTTTTTCGTTTTCGTGTCCTCTTCCTCTTCACCTCCTGGGTGGTAACCTTGAGCACTAGACTCTCTCCTTCAGTTGCTCTGCCGGTCTTGATGGCCGTTCTGTTATGGAATCATGTGTCTTCTCTTAGAAGTGGGATTGAAATGGAATTCTTAAGTGTGGTGTAATTTTCTCCTTTTTAAAATGGAAATGAAAGCTGTACCTGTGAGTTCCTATCACTTTTCCTTAAAATGATGGAAACTGCACCAGTGATTTGACATGCACTTTACATTTAAAACATATCTATGTATTTATATATGTGAATTATGTATTTTTTGCTTTTAATAGAAGCCTGCTTCAATAAAATATATTCACCTTGTTTTATGTCACTTTTGATTTGTGCGTATTTCAAAAATGAAAAGTATTGACAATATTGAGGCATATTACTACATATGGGCAAACACCAAATCAGTTGAAACTTTACTTTGGATCAGTTGAGACTCAAACATGATCTTAAGGTGACCTTGAGTCTAGCTTTCTTACCTTCGCAAATGTTTGAAACAAGAGTCTTTTTATTATATTTTCAGTGTGCAAGTTTAAAACAGAAGTTCATTACGACTGCAGTTATCATAACTGCTCTTTCATTGCGACTGTCTGTGGCGTTTATGGTCGATTTTATATGATTTTATTATCAGCTTACGGTTGACCGCCGCACGCCGTTAATGATAGTGTAGATGCAGCGGTTTAACAATGACACTCCATTAACATCCTCACGCACCACAGAGCAGAACGGGCATCGTGTTATTAAATTGATTCATTCAAGGCTCCTTTTTACTTGGGCCCGTCTTGCAAGAGACAGTCCAAAGTGTAAGAGAAGAATTTGTTATCGCCATGAGTCGACAAGCCATCGGTTTCCTATTAACTGTTAGTCTTGGCTGAAAACATTTTGCATCGATATTCAGTGTATGAGTCGGTTAGGCTAGAATTAATGAAATCATACGTCAGAGATATTTAACAGGGGGGGTCGGTGACCAAATTGTGTCCTTAGAGTTATTGCAGGGGGGTCTGATAGCCTAATTGCCAACTTGTTAATTTTAATAAGCTACAGGGCCTATTCTGTTAAACCTGTCATACTCAAAGGAGAAATGCAATGAAAACCAAGTCATTGCACTGTTGTTCGAATTCACTGAGTGCTTTTGGCTGGAAAAGATTGAGTAGCAGTCAACACAACATAGACAACATTGGCACAACCGAATAGCTAATCAGCAGTGAACACTAACCAAATGGGAGACAGAAACACACTTTCAGGTTAATTTTCCTGTGCCCATTCCATTAAAGTTTGCTGCCGGTTCAGTATTTCTGTCTTTTTCCAGCAGACAGCGCATGGTGACTCCAAACTACAGGGCTATGGAATGAATCACACTTGCCCTTTTACGGCCCCTCCTCTGTGTCTCAGTGTGTGGACAGATGGTAGCGCTGATCATCTCCCCTGTTCCACTGGCTAATGCTACATAGGCTACACATAAATAAGGCCTTTTTTATGTTGTTTACACGTATGCAGAATACATATACAACGTTTTGAAAGTCTCCACTTTGGAGAATGTTTTACAAAAATATACATTTAAGTGGGCACTGTAAAACTTTGTTTAAGTGGAAATTGAACGCATAAACAATAGGCTATGCGTTTATAAAAAATATCTCAATACATGTAAACAGGCCAGTAGTCCTGCCTGGACTGAGAAGGTCTGAGAAGGCCTACAAAAGCTTTAGGTGGCAGGTGTGGTATGCTGTGAAGCATGTGGGCATATTGTAATCTTGAAATATGAAAACTTGTCCACTTCTATTTTAAAACCATGGAACAACAAGCGAATGCCTTATTATGCATGCAACAGGAGCAAAAATTTGTAAATTTGTATTTAAATGAAGTGTCAAATATTTCACTCATTTTCCTAGTATAGAACAACAAAAAAAGTTGTAGCCATGGTATCCCAGCCAGGCAATAGCAGAATAGTTGCCTATAAATCTATGTCATTTCGGAAACGCTATAGGCTAAGGCAGGGGTTCTCAAACTTTATCAGACCAGGGACCCCTAATGGAGGAAAAAAAGAGGGAAAAAAAATTCCAAGGAGTCCTCAAAATGGCAACACAAATGTAACTATATGCTCATATCCATTTGATTAGATGCTAGATGCTATTTCGTAGCAAAGACTTTCACAGACCTCCTGGCAATGTGTTGCAGACCCCCGGGGGTCCCCAGACCCAGGTTTGAGAACCAATGAGCTAAGAGACTGTTTTGTGTCACATTTGATCTGTTGAATGTGATGCATTCTGCTGTGATAAGGCTTTTGATACACAAGTACCTATTTAGACAAAATAAATCCCAAATAGTAATATTTTTTACTTGTTTTACTGAACTGAGACAGGATCCTTAGACCT
>JASCQY010000010.1:1628808-1641810 GCA_030264315.1 Sardinella tawilis
GAGCGGAGGCTGCCGGTTTGTCATCTCGCACAACAGTGATCGTTTACGTTGTATGAAACCGATAGATGTTTGCTCAAGAGAGAGAGAGAGAGACCGTTTGTCAAGGACTCGGCTTGCTCCTGGGAGATAAAAACTAATCTGGCTTCTCACAGGGCAGTGCGTGTGTGTGTGTGTATGTGTGTATACGTATGTGTGTGCACGCACATGTTCTCACAGTCTGAGTGTGTGTGTGTCTGTGTGTGTGTGTGTGTGTGTGCGTGTGCGCACATTCTCATAGGCTGAGAGATGTCTGAATGTCGGACATCAAAGTTTCATTGCCTCCCCACCTCTGCTGCAGAGAGAGCCCATTCATGAATAATCCACACCACTCCAGTAGAGAGGAGTGTGTGTGTGTGTGTGGGGGTGTGCGTGTGTGTGTGTGTATATATGTATGTGTGTGTGTGTGTCTGTGTGTGTATATAGCCTACTGTATATATATGTGTGTGTGTGTGTGTGTGTGTGTGTCCTGGGTGGAGGCACCCAAGAGACCTGATGTTTGGACATGACAGAGGGATGAGCAGAACGAAAGGGGAAAAAAGGGAAAAAAGAAAGTGAATCGGATTCTTTAAATCCTACAGCGAAACAAGAGCGGGAACAGATCTCAGCATGAAATTTATGTGTGTGTGTGTGTGAGTGTGTGTGTGACAGACAGACACACACACACATACATACACGCACACAAAGTTCAATTCCACATAAGATGAATAATTCCTGCCCAGGGCTTCACTGTGTTTCAACAGTGCTTGTGCTCTGATTGCTTCTGTGAACTTTGGATGTCGCTCAGGAAGTTGTGACTTGATTCTCAGCTCAGCAGCTTACTGACAAAGGGCATAAATCCATGGGGCAATGGGATGAGGACACAACAAAATCCATTAATAATAACTTTAAAAAAAATGCTCAGCTCTCTCAAATGTCGTTTAAAGGCCACCGTACACCAGCACTGAGTGCAGTCCACTCTGCTTGAGTTTACTCCATTGTTTTCAATACAGCCCCACACACCAGAGTGAGACTCAGCTGCGACCACCGCAGTCAGTGATGGCCAATAAAATCCAATGTCCATCCAAGATCCATTAAAGGTGGGGTATGGGATTCTCAAACGCTGTCGGATTTGGAAAATGGTCCCACCCACGTTCCTGCCCCATCTTTCAATGGTTGAGTATGACTATTTGATTGACATGCAACTGTCCAATGGGGAATGCTGGTCTGACAAATGATCAGATGTACTTTTTCAAACTCTGTTCGTTCCACGGATGGTTGACATATTTAATTTTCATATCAGTGCTTCCATTTAGTGACTGTGAGTGGGTTATGAAGAGGATTTCAAGTACCTTTGCAAAAATGACCAAAAAATACAATCACGTACTCTTCATTAAAAATTTTAAAATAAACAAACTAATAATATAAATAAATAGTACTGGTACCAGTGGGGATGACAGGAAGAGTGATTATGCCAAACCTTTCAAAAATGTAAGATTTTTTTCCCCAAAGATTTGGCCATTACTCTGATCTAGCCATGTTGACCTTGGGGTCTTTTCCCACAGGGATGCCAACATTATAATCAATGTTTGGGGCCCAAAATTATTTTCTTTAAATGTTTGGGGCCCAAAATTTCGAATGGCACCCCTGTTTCTCATCAACATAGACTTCATCAATTCTGCAATTGCAAAATAATTCATTATTTAAATAAAATAAGGACCAAAATTCTGAGAATTCTTTGGAGGATGTTTTCTTTTGGGGTCTGTCCTCATCACTAAGGGCATCAGTGTAGATTCTCTAAGTGTCTTGCTTGTTAACTTGTTTTGTTTTGTTTTGTTTTTTGTTTTGTTTGATTAGTTTATTATTTCTGCCAAGCATCACTTATCAGGTGTTAATCGGAACTCTTTGGGGTGGAACCTCAGTAAATTATGAGCGACATCATCACCCACATTTGCGTGTTTGGAGGAATGTATTCATTGTGGCATGTGAGTGTGTATACGTGTGCAGAGGCAATGCATGTGTAGTGTAAAGCATACTGCATGTGTGTGTGTGTGTGTGTGTGTGTGTGTGTGTGTGTGTGTGTTCGCTCCTCATTCTCTGTCACCATCCCTGGGCAACCGTGAGAGAGACTGGTGTGTGACTGGCATTTTAAACACTAATGCTGGCTGTGCCCCTCAAAGCTTATGACTCAGACACTTCTGACACACACACACACACACACACACACACACACACACACACACACACACTCAAAAGAAAGCACATTCTGCTTCTCAAAATTCTGACCCACAGACATTAACAGAGAGAGAGAGAGAGAGAGAGAGAGAGAAAGAGAGAGAGAGAGTAAGAGTTAAGTTCAAACTCTTCTTGTCAAATTCACGAAGCTGCTCCTCCTAGTCCTCCAGTACCTTGTTTAGTGGGAGCACTCAAAGGGCACCCAGTGCTGGCTTGGTAAATGAAAAACAAACCCAGTCAGTTCACCCGAGCCATAAACAATCCTAGCCAATCAACATGCTGATTAAGGAACCCAAAAGCGAGGCTCGTCATTTCACTGCCAGTCGAGCTCATCAAACATCATAAATTGGCGAAACCAAATAGCAAAAGGGACGGCATGCAAATGCAACAGCCAGAAGCAGACAATGAATACACAGTCAGACCTTACATTGCTTTATCACTAACATTTTTAGGCATATTCCCATTAGCTGTTTTAATTAAAATCATGATAAAGCAGCACTTCGGAGCTTATAGCTTATTTTTTAAGTAATAAGGTTTTTTCTCAAAAGGCCAAAGCAAAAAGCACCATTACAGTATCATTGTGATGCTCCTCAAAAGCCAAAGTGAAAGTCTTCAACTGCACACCTATATGACTGCAAACACATCTTGATGTAAATAGGCCGCTGACCTCAGCACAGATCTGATAATGTTCTCACCACACACCAGGTGATTTTCATACTTACACCTTGCCTGTCAGAATGGGGCCTTAACCAACCTGTATCTGTGTCGTATCTGTGCCATATCACTGAGAGCTGGGGACCGGTGGGTTCGCTGAAGCCGTATCTGTGCCGTGTCCGTGCCGTATCCGTGCCATATACAGTAACTGAGACCTGGGGACCAGTGGGTTCACTGCGGCCATGCTGGCGTAACCCGACCCTGCCAAGCCAATTTCACTGGACTAATGATTCCCCATCATTCGGCCCGCCTCACCGGGCACAACTTCAAATGAGAACCAAATTAAAAGGCAGCCAGTGCTTCCATTAACGCCCAGAGATCATCTAAGCAATTAAACAACAGGGGGAAGAGGCTTTAGTTCAGATATGTAGGCAGCCAAGGCCAACACTTCAACTTTACCCCTCCCTCTCCTTTATCTCTCTCTCTCCATTTCAACATCCCCCTCTTGCTCTTTCTCTCTCTCTTTCTTTCTCTCTCTCTTTCTTTCTCTCTCTCCCTGTTCCTTGTTCCACTTTCTCTGTCATTGCACGCCTGGCATTCTCCAAAAAATATTAATGTTGTGTGAAATGATGCCATTAAGCAAATGAGTTGGCTTGGCGACCCCTGTGTCGATCTGCGAGTGGAAGCCGAGGCGGTAAATCTGCCACTGATGCAGAGGGGCACAGCAGCGACACAAAGCAGGCATGGCAACCCTGCGTCTGAGACAAGGCAGAGCTCTACTGGCAAAGACCTGACACCCCTCACCAGGCTAGGCTTCATGGGGTCTCTCTCTCTCTTTCTCTCTCTCTCTCTTTCACTCTCTCTATCTCTTTCTCTATCTCTCTCTCGCTCTATCCATCTTTCTTTGCTACTTTTGCCATGTCTAATTGCCATTGGCATTTGTGTATTTTTCTCTCTGTCTCTCGCCCCTGATCACTGCCTGTGTCTTTTATATACTGTAGCTGTTGCTTCTAATGTCTGTTTCTTCTCTCTCTCTTTCTCGCTCTCTCTCTTTCTCGCTCTCTCTCTCTCTCCCCATCTCGCCTCTCCATCTTCTCTGTGCCCCTCCTCAAGTGCCTCTAAGTGCTGGCACAGCTGCCACTGTTCGCCAAAGTGGAATGGATTGGCAGTCACTTCAGAAACTCTCTCCTGTCCTCTTTTCATATTTCTCTCTCTCTCTTGCCCTCTTATTCTCTTTCTTTTTGCCAACTGATTTTCTCTCTCTCTCTCTCCATCTCCCTTTCTCCCTTCCTCTTTTCAAGTTTATCCTTTTCCTTGTCGTTTTCTTCTCTCCCCTTGCCTATCACTCTCTGTATGCTTTTCAAGGTGATGGTGGCAGCCAGGCTATATTAAAGTAAGACTGAACTTACTAGAGAATGATTGATACCATTCTGATGTCTTCTATTTACAGAATGGCAGACGGTTGATTAAGGTGGCATGTGATGATGGGCAAATGGCTTTTAAAGTGGCATGACCGTGCAAGTGCAGGTGTGTAGGTGTTTGCAGGTGTGTAGATGCATCTAAGAGTGTAGTCTCTCAATATCTGTCTTCATCCACACCTTACTGTCTAAAACTGTGTTAACATCCGAGGTGCATTCAGATTCACTTAACACAAGCGAATGCTCGCCACAAACATGTTTGAAGTAAACGATGAAATCTGAACGATTTTGTGTAACATTCTAAAATGTTCATTTTAAACTGTAAACAGAAATGGCGAAGTCAAAAAGAAATGACTCTTGTGGCAGCCGAGGACGGCTGTATTAACCTACTGTAGGGTTCTGCTCGCCCACTGTAATTACATGTTCAAGTCATGTGGATGCACATCTCTCACAATCCAACATCTGTTATAATAGTACTGTTCTCCTTCATCAAAATTTCAGCGGAAATCAAAACTGTTCACCAATGTGTTTGAACGCATGTCTGCTCTCTCTCTCTCTCTCTCAATCTCTCTCTCTCCAACTGTCTGTTTCTGTCTCGATCACTCTCTCTCTCTCCATCTTTTTCTCCGTCTCTCACTCTTTTACTCCATCTATCTCCCTCTCTCTACTTCACACACTCTTTCTCTCTTGCTGAATCTCTCCATAAAGCAAGACCTGTATTGAGAGACTTGGCACAGAACGCATTCAATTTCCCTGGCTCGCCTGCAGATTTACGCTTTGCCTGCTCCTCAATAGTGTGTGTGTGTGTGTGTGTGTGTGTGTGTGTGTGTGTGTGTGTGTGTCTGTGTGTGTGTCTGTGTGTGTGTATGTGTGTGTGTGTGTTTCTTTCTATCAGTCCTGAGTCCTTATATCTGTGTGTGTGATATTTGCTGTGCTCCAGTCTGTGGACATGAAGGGCAATATGATGGTGAGCACTGTGACGCTGAAGGCTACGGCCGCGGTCATGAAGGACGGCGTCGTCTGCAAGATGATCAACGAACACGGCGAAGACACCAAAACCATCCAGGTCGCCCTCAAGACAGGTGAGCGGTCTCAACGCCCTCCTCAGCCCCCTTGTTGATGTCTTCGTTTTTTTTTATGTCTCTCTCTCTCTTTCACCCTCCCACAATCTCCCTCCCTCTCTCTCTCTCTCTCTCTCTCTCTCTCTCTCTTAGCTCCCCCCCTCTCTCTATCCTTTATCACCCTCTATCAGTCTATTTCTCCCTGTCTGCCTCTCTCTGTATTTGAGTATCTCTCTCCACTGCTTCCGTTAGCTTGGCTGATAAATACGTCAGTCAGCCTTTCCTTGGCTTTCATGCCTCCTGTTACCTGTGATAATGTCCTTATCTCAATTAGGTGTGGCCTCAAAAGCTAAATATAACATATCTGTCTCCCTCTCTCTCCCTCCCCCTCTCTCTCTCTCTCTCCCTCCATCCCCGTCAACCCCCTCCCTCTCTCTACTTCCCCCTCTCTCCCTCTCTCTTCGTCCCCTTCTCTTTTTCTCTCTCTCCCTCTCTCCCTCCATCCCCACCCCCCCCTCTCTCTCTCTCTCCCTCCATCCCCCCTCTCTCTCTCCCCCTCTCCCTCCATCCCCTCTCTCTCTCTCTCCTGTCTTTCCTCCCCAGCAGCTCGCAGCAATGAGGCCAATGGTGGCGACAGAGGTAGACAATTATCCCTCTTTCTCCTCCTCCTCTCCTCCCTGTGTGGACTCTGTCTTGTACATAGCGTGTAATCTGCCCCATAGCCCCATAGTGTACATTGTATATTGCGTATTGTTACTGAGCACTGTGTATATTGTATATTGTATTCTGTTCTATGTCATCTTTGTATGATGTCCGTCCTCGATTTTGTGGATGCCGCCATTCGATTTTTTTCCCGCCTTGGGGTTCAATAAAGGAATCTATTCTATTTTACACTCTTCTCCTCTTTTCTGTCTTTCTTGGTCTTGGTGTCTGTCGTCACTCACTTTTCCCACTGTGCCTCACCCTGCGTCGCCCTGTCTGTGTGTACGTGTGTGTGTGTGTTTGTGTGTGTGTCTAGGTGGGTGGGTGGCTCTGTGTGGGTTTGTGTGTGTGTGTGTGTGTGTGTGTGTGTGTGTGTTTCTTCTTCGGCCTGGCTCTCCTCGTGTGTGTTTGTCTTCCTGCCTGCGCTAGTCCGCTAGTCTCACTATTGTAGTGCACAGAGGGTTTGCTTAGTGTGTGTTAGTGTGTGTGTGTGTGTGTGTGCGTGTGTGTGTGTGGGAGTGTATACTGTATACTGGTGGTGGGTTCTTTCTTGGAAATGCATTGGGACTCAGCTACTCTTTCTTCTTTAAAATGCTGCTCAAAGGAAACCCTGTGTTTGCTACAGGTCTGTACTCACTCCTCCCTCTTCGCACGTGTGTGTGTGTGTGTGTGTGGCCATGTTTGTGTGTGTGAGTGTGTGTCTATTTGCAGCTGGCTACCCTTAGCAAAAAGAAATTTATTCGAGTTTACCATGAGTATGCTTATTCTATACTAAATGCTACTGTATGCTATGCAATGGTATGCTTGAAGTTTACTTTTCATAAACTATATTTTCTATACTTAATAAAAGTACAGTGAAGTCTACTTGGCTTATACTGAAAAGTATAAACAAAAGTCTAAGACTAAGTACATAAATACTAAGACTACACTTTAATACTAAAATTTATACTTAAACTTAAAGTATACTTTTATATCCTTCTGATATACTTAATATATCTTGCTCCAAGTGCATAATAAGGTCAAGTCATTGACTCTTGTTTAACATTTAATTTAGGCATAGGCTATATTAATATAATGTTAAGTGTTGGTGGTAAAAACTAGATATAATTTTACTCTCAAAAGTGATGACTCTATCCTATGTAGGTTTAATTTAGTTGCTGTCAATAAATATCAAGACCATTTGCTTTTGTTCTTTGGAAGTGACTTGTAGTCTTAGTGAAGTTTTCATGCATGCCTTTAATTTTGTTGCAACCTGAATGTATGTATTGTGGCAACCCGCGCTAGCTGTGCATTGCCATGATGCGCTGGGGGTTGGTCCTGCATGACTTTTTAGGGCATAGGGTCTAGGGTTAGGGCACTCTGAGGCTGGCATGTGGGACTTTTGGGGTCACTTTTACCTGGTTATCTCTGTACACTTGGTGGTTTCCCACCGTATTTGTTATGTGTTGTTATGTGTTATGTGAGAACTAGCGGGAAACCTGTAGCTGCCTTTGCCGAGCGCAGAAGGTTAGTCAACTTGTCTGTTTGCTGGGGTTTATCAATAAAGTTTATTGTAAGCCAAGCCAGATACTTTTCAGCCTGTTTATTGAAGACACTGCGGCATCTGTGTACAGTATGTCGGAATCTCATAGGCTAGAGTTAGGGAGGACGTTTGTCTTTATACTTTTTACCTATCGACCTTTTGACGAGCAAACTTGAAGTATAACTAGAAAACTAGTCAAATAATAACCAAAGTTTATAACAGTATACTTACAGTAAAGTACATAATAGTAAACTAAAAATATGGACTTGAAGTATATAACCAGTACAGGGGTATTATATAAATAAGTGTACTTGTGGTATACTTTAAGCATACAAGAGGGATATACTAAGTACATTGATAGTACATAGATGAGTGTTGAAAGTGTATTCGAAATGAACTTAAAAGTATCCTTTTATAAACTCATCTATATACTTTCAAGCACACTTGAAGTACATGGTCTGTAGTGTACTTGCTATACTTATACTTAAGCATACTTAGAAAAATTAACTTTAAGTTTACTACTTTTTGCTAAGGGTAAAGACAATTGGTGGATTTTATAAACAAACAAGTGTGAGTGCAGGTGTGTGTGCGTGTGCGTGTGTGTGTGTGTGTGTGTGTGTGTGTGTGTGAGTATGTGTGTGTGTGTGTGAGAGAGAGAGAGTGTGTGTTCCGGCCATGTTCTTGGAGCTCCTTTGCGTGTGTACGTGTATTTGGCCTCTCCTACATGAGCCCGCCCCCATCCCTTGCATTTCCTGCTAACCAGAATCAGAAAAATCAAAGCCTAGTGCGAGTTACTTATTGATTCCTTCTCCTCCACATCCTCCCCACCCACATCCACCCCCTCCGCCACCGCCTCCACCACCGCCTCACCTCCACCTCACCCCCAACCCTTCTTCCAACCACCACACCCCCCTTTCCTTCTTCCACCTGCTAAACACTTAACCCCTCCCTACCTTCTCCAACCCCTCCATCTTTGCTCTGGTTTCCTCCTCCTCCTCCTTCTCCTCCTCCTTCTCCTCCTTCTTCTTGTTCTGTCGTTCTCCCTTTCTATTGCCCCATCTCTTTTGCTCACCTTTTTAATGCCCCCTCCTCCCCCACTGCTATCTCTCCATCTTGCCACCCACCCTTTCTAACTGCTCCACCTTCAAAATCTTCACCCATGCCTCACACCCCCACCACCCCCCTCACCACCACCCTCCTCACCCTGCCCCTCCATAAATTTCCATCGGTCACTTCCACCCCCCCCCCACCCCCAACCCCTTCCTCACCCTTCCCCTATCCCGTCCCCATCCCAATTCCCCTCCCCTTTCCTGCCCCGTCCCCCTCCAACCAATAGCGGACAAGCAGCAGGGCGGCTCCAGCGGAGTGGTGATCGCCGTGGTGATTTGCGTGCTGGTGCTCCTCATCGTGGTGGCTCTGCTCTACTTCCTGCAGAAGAAGGGCAAGCTGCCCTGCGGCAAGAAGGACAAGAAGGAAGTGTGAGTGTCTGTCCAAGCGAGGGCCTACTGGGAGCAGAAAGCTTTGGGGAGGGGGTGGGGGAGGGGATTTGACGCTCCTTTTTTTAATGCTTTTGAAGTCTGCAAGCCATAGCGTAATAAAGTGTATTTTCTTATTGGCCCCTGGTGGTCTACCTACATGTAATAAACAGTATTTTGATATTGGCCCCTGGTGGTCTACCTACGTGTAATAAACAGTATTTTGAGATTGGCCCCTGGTGGTCTACCTACGTGTAATAAACAGTATTTTGAGATTGGCCCCTGGTGGTCTACCTACGTGTAATAAACAGTATTTTGAGATTGGCCCCTGGTGGTCTACACTAGCTACAGTAGTAGCACGCTTCCTCTCTGTTGTTCCACACGCTTTGTTGTTGGAAACGACAATATTTGCTTTACGTCTCTGTTACAATACTTATTGAACCCTGTCTGTTGTCTTTTGCCTGGGACATTGTTATCCTCTCTGCCTGTGATCCTAATGTGTGTGTCTGTGTGTGTGTGTGTGTGTGTGTGTGTGTGTGTGCGGTGCAGCGCGGGTGGAGAAGTGAATAATGACATTGTGGTGGAGATGAAGACTGGAGAGAAGGGCAATGAAGAGGCGGAGCTTCTGAATAAGTCAGCACAGGTGAGTTCAAAAGGACAGGTGTGTGGGTGGGCATCCGGAGTGAAGCGACACGTACAGTAGCCCAGTTGTTTCATGTTGCTAAGTGCTGTCGACAGGTATGAGAATGACAGACATTCATGCACGGTAGACCAAATAGCGAAACGACAGCCAACACCAACTGATGAGGGCATATCCGTTTCATTTTCATATGCCCCTATCTGTTAGCATTAGAGGGCAAATTCGCGGGTTGATTCACTCCGGATGATCTCTTTAAAAGCAGACCGTGCACCACATGCCCTCTGGAGCTCCAACCCACCATAGGCTCTAAACCAGGCTGTCAAGGTGCTCATTGGACGAGTGGGGGGTAGCAGTCACTGGTACACATCATGTGTAGAAATAGCTTTGTCTCTTCACCCTGTGGTCTTGACTTCATCAAGTGTTTCTAGGCTCTGTGGATTAAGGCCCCTACTGTATGTTAGGTTTACGTTAGGTTAAAATAATTCTTTAAAACTCCCTTGAGATTGTTTGTGATAGTGGTTAGTTGCAAGGACCCTACAGTGCTCAGTGCTTGTGTTCAAGCCAGCAAAAAGAGATTCCTCGTCCTCTTAGACTTTGACACCAGGCCAGCATCAGTCTCTTCTCACGCCCAAGAGCCTCGCAGCTCCCAGATCTCTGATGTCCATTTGAAAGAGAGGGCTTGACCCTTGACCCCTAAGTAGAGCTTCAGGAGAGAAGATGGTCGTGGTATCCCAGCTGAGTGGGAGGAGGAAGAGGAGTGATGAGCAGCACTAATATAAGCTAAGCTAAGAGGAGAAGTTACTGCAGCATACACACCTACAGAGGCTATTGGAGTGTGTGTGTGTGTGTGTGTGGAGAGGGGGGTCTAATGGAACGTTTAAAAGTCTAGATTGGTGTCTAATACAGGTTTTCAGTTAATGAACCGGCCGACGCCCAAAGCTGCTACATTAGATTTAGCCATTTCCCTTTCATCCTCAGCAGTGTGCAGCGCTGCTCAGAGAAAAAATCAAAACGAAAAGTAGCTGTTTATCAGATTGCCTGGTCTCTGGGGGGTTGCGAGAGCCAGAGGTGCCCTAATGGTTTGCTGCACTAGTTGATCCACCACAGGCGGGCCGTGTGTTTACAGACGCATTCCCTCTTCTCTTGCAGTGATGAAAGGAGCAGAAACCCAAGAAGAAGATCAAGAGAGGAGAGGAGAGGAGAGGAGAGGAGAGGAGAGGAGAGGAGAGGAGAGGAGGGGACACTGAAGAAATGGGAGCTGAGCTGATTCGACTTTTTTTTTTATTTCTCAAAGAGGGAAACAGGACCAAATAGTATTGGTTTTGTTGGGCAGGAACGAAGCATAGAGATGGTGGTAATGGTGTGAAATAGGGATGGGGTGGGTGGGGTGAAGGGGTGGAGGTGGGAGTGGGGGAGGGGAAGGGAAGGGAAGGGAACTTCATTTTTGGCATTATTTACTCTTAAGGATGCAGTCTTTCACTGGAATGCATCACATAATCAAAACAGAAGATTTTCCCACCGATTCCTAACATGCAGAATAGGTCTGTGCTACAGCACAAGACGTTTGCGACTCCTGACAGCAATGAACGATCTTTTTGCCTACCCCAAACGAAGACATTAATCTGCTACTTGATTTCCTGTCGGTTAAAGTGTCTGAGCTGATTTTGCACTCTGCATGTCTCAAAATGCTGTTGTGTTCTGCGCAGTCTTGCTTGCTGCCATTCTGCATCATTTTCTGCACTTAATCCTATGGCTCTATGACCCTGGAGTGGGCCAAACTCAATTCGAAACTACGCTCAATGTTCCTTCATATATACTTCTGGCTCACGTGAAGTCCAACCTGCTAGAGCCAGGCCTTAGAAAAGGTAACCATGGTTACCAGTGCAGGTGAAATGCATGCTGCGATTTTTATTGAATTTTTTTTTATGGCAGCCATCTTACAATCGGCATGAGTTTGTTGTTTCACACTTCATGTTGCCAAATTATTCCCCATTATTTTGGATAGTTTTCAAGATTCAATCTAAACTAAACTATTTTGTTTCCTCTCAAGCTAAAACCAAAAGCCGTTTTTTGGGGGAATGTGGGGGGGCGGGGGGGGGGGGGGCAAATCACCTAAAATTATCAATTAGTTTTTGGCACCACACAAGGCAAGCCATGGCAGAGCTAGGAGAAAAGAGGAGAGGAGACCAGAGGAGAGGGGAAGAGAGGAGACGAGAGGAGAGAATTAAAGCGGGATCCTGTAAAGCATCTTTAAGTTCAAACAAAACTGCACTCAGGAGTGCCACCTAAGTCACAACTTCTCTAATTCATTTAGTTTAGTTCCTGCTTTTATCTTCAGGTTAGCAGGGGTGGGCAGGGACAGGGGCAGTCAGGCTTGTTCAAAGTGTCTGCTCCCGAAAATGCCTAATTACAAACCTCAGACTAGTGTTTGAAGATCAGACGTGTCTGTTAAACAGCGACGGGCTTAGAGAACGGCCAGCCTCATAGCCTCACTGCCTTCTACAACACACCTCAGCCTTCGGAGGCTTCGTCCCTTTGTGATGTTCTGGTCTCCTGCCTTGGGAATCCACTTCAGCTTCTCCCAAGCCAGTTATGGATGTGCCGTTGTTCCACTCTTTTTTTGGCCACCTACTCGGAAAATTGATTTGATTTTTTCCTTTTAGCTACTTCTTGTCTAATGGGGATTCAGGTTGATTACTACTTGCATTGTAACAAGCCATTTACAACCTTTCTTTTTGATAAAAAAAATGAAAAATATCTTAATATGGATCACAAGTATAAATTCTTTTCAACTGTCCCTCATGGCTGTCCTTGCCATTAAAAAAAACAACAACTTATTTTTATTTTACTTATTTTCAACCAAAAAAAAAAATCCATGGAGTAAACTCCAAGTAAAATGATTTCCAGTAGGGGTGTATATTATGTTATGTGCCAGGTTTTATGTTCTTTGTTCTGTGAGATTGACTTTATTTTGTTTTGTTCTGACTTGATATAGCACACAGCGGGGCAAAGGATGCTCTCCTGCCCCTTGCTCTCTCTATGGTGTGTCACAATGTGGCTGTGTACAGTACACCCTCCTGTCCTTTTGTGACCGAGTTCATGTGTGTGAGAGAACCTCATCATTCTTCACAAAACACACACACACACACACACACACACACACACACACACACACACACATGCACACATACACAAATCGGGCGTTATGCTGCCACACGTTATAACCACAAGCAAACATTCCCCCATCCACACACACACACACACACACACACACACACAC
>JASCQY010000010.1:1674614-1684808 GCA_030264315.1 Sardinella tawilis
CTGCCCCTATTTATAGCCTGGTCCAAACAAATTTTTTGTTAATAGTAGCCCCGGCTACAAATTGAGGAAATACGGTATTATTCTGTGGAAAAAGTATGTGTTATTTTGTTGCTCCTGTGGTTCCACTTTTCACAAAAGTAATGACACAAAACCAGATCGGGTCCATTCAAAGTCACGGTGACTCACAAATACTTGTATCTGTTGTTCACTCAAATGCTCAATCCCATCTTCTCTCTTTTGTAATCTACTGACCGAGGGCCTCCATTCACACAGAACGAAAGTGCTGGCCTTTGGTGAACCAAAGCACTTTTCTTCCCATGCCTCCATCACCCAAATAGGGCCCAAAATGTGGGACTCACTCACACAAAAGCTCAGGCATGGCACAAGTCCTTCAGTAAGAATGAGTAAGCCAGGAAATAATGCATGAGCGAGGGCCAGTGTGCTCAGAGACTGTGGAGGAATGAACCAGGAGGAAATGTATTATTAGATTTGTGTCTGGCAGGCACTTCAGGGGACAGACGAGCAAGGAGAATAAGAGGAAGGAGCTGGCCTTAAAAGTGTACAGTTCACAGACAGCTGGGGTGTGCTTTAACGTGCTTTCCTGGAATGGACACCGTTTCAACACGGTGTGTGTGTGTGTGTGTGTGTGTGTGTGTGTCTGTCTGCCTGTGTGTGTGAGTGTGAGTGTGTGTGTGTGTGTGTGTGTGTGTGTGTGTGTGTGTCTGTGTGCGTGTGTGTGTGTGTCTGTCTGTCTGCCTGCCTGCCTGCCTGCCTGCCTGTGTGTGTGTGTGTGTGTGTGTGTGTGGATATCTGACTACATGAGAAAACTACTTTAACAGACACAATTCTACTTGGCATCATGCAAATCTACAGTAGGTAACAAAAGCACTGTGATATCCAAGGCAGGGAAAAGAAGACCACAAACATTGTGCTGGGTGCTGGGTAGTCCACTTTCCCTGTGGACACTGTGGACTAAAGAGGTGGAGGTCAAAATATTACCATTTTATAGTGAGTAGATTGGGCCTCGTCTGATTGCTTGGTGCAGTTCTGTTTGCCTGAGTCGCCGTCAATGCACTAGGATGACAAACAATACGCATGACAAATCTATTTGGTCCAATAGCCTACTTAAATTAATCATATGATGTATCACCATGGATTTACAGTAAAGAGATTTCCAGCTGAATATACCACAATGAGAGGGAAAAAAGTCTTGTGTGGCAAAGAAGCATTACTTCCTAACCTAACCTACGTCAGCCTTGGATCGAAAAGTTCAGACCGAGACCAAAATATTCTCATCCCATGCAACAAGTGGCAAAATAAAAAAAAATCGCGTGAACTATGACACCAGTTCACGTCTTCATAAACCGACAAGATCTTGCTCTCAAAATCACTCCATATCCAATCTCTCATATTATATTGTCTGTGTTCGAAACATAACTATCTATTTCATAGCCAATTAAAAGTTGGGTATCATAACAACCTTTCAAGCAAACGGACGGACCAGATCAATTTCGCCGCCCTTGAGTGCAATCTCGAAACACCTTTATGGGATTCACTACGTGTAATGTGGCGCTTACTTTTTCGATGTATTCCGCATCCTTCTGGCGAAGTCCTCTATGTCTCATTTTCTCGGCTTCATAAAGAGGAAAGATTAACCAGGAGAAAATCAATAGTCGCGTCGTTGGGGACACCATATTCATTATCCAAAAGGTGCACTGCAAAAGAGAAGACAGGCTTTCCCAGGGTACAGGCGGCGAAGGTATGAAAGGAGAGACTAGAAACTAAAGTCCTCTGTGTCTTCGACTCCCCCCGAGGAGCAGAGTTTGTCCTTCACCAAAGCAATAGGCTGCTCTACGTTTTTTTTAAACTTCATGAGTAATCTCAGATTTGTGTAATTTTGCAGTTCTTATCGGAATGCTAATAGTCCTTCTGCATGTAAATTATTTAGGCTATTCTGAAAGCAGATAAAACCACATTCTTTTCCTTTTAATGGTTATCATATTACAGAGAATATTGCTTGCTTTCTTTCCTTCAGACTGGTTGGCTGGTATGCAGATGTGAAAAAGTGGTGGTGTTTTTTTTGTCACTGGCACACAATGAGGAGGCCTTTGCATCTGCAGATGGTCAGATGTTCTGTACCACACTGAATAATTTACACAGTAGGCTAAACACAATACTCTTAAAAGCACTGGGAGAGCGCAGACCTCCACCAAGGCAATATGGGTCACTGACCCAATACAAAATCCATAGGGTGTTAGGGATCACCGCCAAAATTTAAACATCTGTCGTTTGTCTTTAATACCCACGTTGTCCTAAATGTTCAAATCAGTAGCAGTACTTTTTGAGTTATCTTGCTGACAGACAGACAGACAGACATGACCGAAAACATGACCTCCTTGGCAGAGGTAATAATAACCACCAATTTTGCAAGTTGACTATGCAAACCACTCCAAACCTCTTTTCTTGAGGAGAGTTGACTGAAAGTGTGCAAAGTAAAGTTCAAATGGGTCTGAATTTAATATGAATTTTATATATAAATAATATTATGACTCATTGATGGCTGTGGAGACAACTATATAACATTAGTTTAGATATTTTTAATGACCATCTGTACATACTCTTTTAGGACTGTGTAAAGCTAGTTCTGCTCAGTAAGTCTGTACCAATGAGGAAATTAAAAATAGGAGGGGAAAGAAAAGCTCTCAGCAAAACTCGGTCCAGTGCAACAGTGCAAAATGTGGTAGCCACAAAACAAGCAGCAAATGGTTGTAACAGCGGTATGTAATTGGTTTCTGACAAGCAAGCTAGGACTGTAGCAAGCATTTCATTATATCTCACACAAGGGGCCGGTATTGTAATACTCTGCATATATATATTATATATGCTCTTTGTCCATTGCTCCCATTAGACCTCCCTCGGCACTTATGCAGAACCAACACCTACTGCAAATCCTGGCCAAGTTTACACTGCCACCTGAATTTCCCCAATCTACAGAGAGCTCAGACAAACCCACCATTCAGTGCTCCCCTCCATAACCACGCACACACGCACACACACACACACACATGCACACATCCCTCTACCCACACATGCTCCATCTCTCTCCTCTCCCCCATATTTCCTCTTGGCTGTGACCCAGACAGGAAGAGGAATGAGAGAAGCGTTGGCTTACTGTAAGGAACTTTGTTTCTCTCTCCTCGGAGGTCCTGTGGTGCATCTGAAAGGGCTCTTTCTCCTGAGAGCGCCCGTTTTTCCATCCAGTGGAGGCCTTGGATGCCTTGGCCTGATTGGAAGTGAGGGGGTTACAATAATGTTGTACTGGTCTACATTTGCCTTGACTTATAACTGCCATCTCACTATACACAAGAGCTCTTAGTCTTGAATTTTTACTCTGCGTGAGATTTCCTCGTGTACATTCTTGCTTCTGCTTTTGCTATGGGCTTAAACTACTGTTTTGTATTATTGCATATTAAATAAATAAGGAAACTACTGTACTACTGACTACTGTACTAGTGTACTACTGACTACTGTACTAGTCTTCGCTTAATAAAAGGCCAACTGCATTGCTAACCTAGTCACTCTAGACATCCCTATTGCATCGCCAAATCACTGGCAAAATTGCATTATGTTGGGCAGGCAAAAAAAGAAGGTTGGGAGTAATTGACTGTAAATAACTAATTAACCCTAGCAGAGACTACAGTGCCATGCTCTCCAGGTGTGCATCTGGAGTTTGAAAATGCAGCCCCCACTACCCCACCCCACTTCCCCAATTTCCTCTCCCTCAGTCCTGCCCGGTCGATTCCCTCGACCAGGCACCCCTTGTTCCAGGGGCCAGCCAGTGGGCAGATGTGCTGATCCTTTGAGCCTGTTTTTTGCAGGCTCGTCCCAGTCGCCCAGGGCTTGCCCGAGGGGCTACGTCCCGGAGCGCCGGTGGGTGAACTGAAACACACATTTGTTTATGTTGGAGGGAAGAGTACATCAGTGCTGACAATAGGCCGGAGGCAGAGCGGGTGGGTGGATCCTTTGTGGAGCAACAATTTCAATCATTTCGCCAGACTGGGGGAGAGAAAAAGGCAGAGGACAAGGCATACACATTGCTCCTCTTCCACCTGGAGTCATCCACACACCATTATTTGGCTTCCAGGGCGATGGCCATTTGTTTCCAGTAAATTGAACTTTCAGAGGAACACATTAAATGCATCCATCAAACGTGCGACATCCATCACCCTAAATGTGTGTGCTTTTAACTCTTCACACAACCTGGCAACAACCAGACATGTGAGCACATTGTAACAAAAACGGCATGGTTGCTTTTTATTACTTTTTAGAGGGCCTGTTCAAGCTGATATGCAGTATTATGGATGTCCTGATGTTGGTCACAGCTTCAGAAATAAATCTGTTTCGTGTAAAACAATGGTTTTATGTGCGTAATCTGGCAGGCTTGCCGCTGACTGCAGATGGCCACTGCGTTTGCGATGACCTGGATTCCACGGGCGGCCTGCAGATGGCATTGCGGCATAGAGGATCACTTGTCGGGGCCGGTGCAGTTGCAGGGGCCGACATGCAGAGGAGCAGACCTCTCTGAGCGGCGCATCCTTCCAGAAGCATGACAGAGTGGTGTGGAGTGTGATATATCATGGACGGTTTGTATTGTTCTCTTCACACAAAACGAGAAAACCACGGGGGGGGCCCTCTAAGAAAGGCAGATTTGTGTGTGTGTGTGTGTGGTGAGTTTAATGGCACAAACACGGGCGAGTGTTCTTATCCACTCGACAGCGTCTAGGCTACTCGCCGCGGCCGTCGCTGACGGCTGACAACACATTTCTTCTCTCTGAGCCGCGGAGAGCCTTCGGGATTCAGAGAGGCTGATGAGAAGGCGCGCTGCTCATTACTCCCGGTGACCTTACGAGGCGCCTACTCCGCGAATCCTCCTCCACGCCAAAGTAATAACTTTCACGACGGCCTGACGACACAAACAAACACAGGAGGGCAATGGTGTCATGTGGTTTCTGAAAATGGCTGTTGCTAGGGTCCTTGGATCTTTTTTTCCCCTTCTCTGTTCAGCTCTTCTGAAATACACTCAAGCACAACTAGGACAGCCTGCGTGATGCTGCCTCCCAGGGGATAAGGTCCTTTGCCATAGGGAGACCAAACACCGTGCTGAATGGGCCGCAGACAATGGTGTTGACTGACTGACTCGGCATCCTGTTCCAGGCACAGAAAGGGATGGGGATGGGGGTGGGACTACACCCACTAAAAAGTACTCTTTCAAAGACCCGACCCATGCGTACCCTCATGCATATTAACACTTGACAAGCATTGATTTAATTTAGCCCTATTCACTCTGTCGTCCGTCTGGCGCGCCAGACTTGCGCACGAACAAAAACACAGCACCTGAAGGTGTTTTTCCGGCCCTGGCGCTGCGTCTCTCGAGCCCCCCCGGCTCGTCTCCGCGTGTGATTGGGAGAGCGTGAGCGCAGATCAGGGCTTTGGTGTAACACCATGGGAGTCATTCAAAAGAAGCCATTTCATGTGTCACACTGTCATCAAAGGCAGCCAATTTTTATGCTGTCCCCCTTTTTTTATCACATATATTCCGGGAGCAGATGGAAAACTCATCCCCTGTGACAGACAGCTGCGCGACGGCCACTGCAGGAATTTCAAGCAGGTTCTGGGCGAGTAGGACTGCAATGCATCAGCGCGCTGGAGCAACACACTACCTAGACTAACCCTCTCTCCCTCTCGCCCATCATTCACATTTAATAGGGAGCTAAAATGAACTCATAATCAATAGTTAGACTCGAGTCTCGTTGTGTTTATTGGCAGATTCTCGCAGCACTCAGAACAATCCCCACAGTAATGCAGCATACATCATGAGGGACTTAATGATGCAGTGTGTATACTATGTTTAATATTTTGTCATGGCCAAGGCATAGCCTGAGTGACAGGGGAACTGTAGAGTTCTGAGTTTTGATGGACTCTGCACTGATGCAGGGTACAGCTGCAATCCAGTCAAACCATATTTAGGACAGAGCTGCTTCTTAAGATAGCATAACGTAGATCCATATTCACACGTTTTTTTTTTTTTTTTGCTGCAGTAAGCTGTTTTATGAGTGGTAACTACAGTAATCCACAGGGTAGGCTTTGCCAAAATGTCAAGTTCAGGTGATCTTTAGTGAAGTGCTAGCCTGTCCATTATGTTGTAGATTCCACGTCAGAGCTAAATGTCACATCTAGATTCAAGGCACCAGCCACCTCCTTCCCCTGGCCAGAACCAGAATGTTAATATTCAAGGGCTGTGATCACAGTCCGAACTTTGAGAGCAATCTCTCTCTCTCTCTCTCTCTCTCCCTCACACACACATACACACACATACACACAGTGTTGTGGATGTTTGCTGAATCAAGGACAATTTATGTAAATGACATTCAGATTCATGCATTCTAAGCACCATTACCTTGATAATTACAGCCTTCTGTAAAGCATCCATTTTAAATGGAGGGTGTGTTATGTCAAGGCCCTTATGGCTGCTAAAATACAGACACAGAAATAGTTGAGAACAGAGATGAAGAATCCTATCAGATTACTGTACCTACACAAGAGACAAGGTGTTGCCATGTTGACCACTAGTTGACCATGACCAAGAATCTGATCCTCCTCTCTACAAAAGTTTCAATGCCATGAATAAAGCTGACAGAACTGACTTTTTAAATTTTATTACAACAGGATTTAATTAGACACTTAATCAAAATGAACCATAATCATCTACCTAAAAGAAACAATACTACCCCCCTCCCAATTGAAACCTCATTTGAGTAATTACACTGGGAGATAATTACACGGCAGTTGCACTGTGCTCTCTTTGTTATGCAATAATGTACCCTGGAAATGATAGTTTTTCTTACATGCCGCACTTTCCCAGTTGCCATGGTGCCCGCATTAACTGTTGTGTGAAGAACAAGTCTGTCGTAAAATAAGAGCTAAATAAAACATTACTTGTGCCATTTCAATTACGGGGGGTGGGTGGGGGTGAAATCACATGGCAGCTAGACAATAAATAATGTGACACTGGCTACACTCGCTGTGGCTGCTCTGCCTTTCTGGAAGGTGTCTGAGGGGATATTCATCTTGTCCAAATTCATGTTCACACTGAGGTGATTTCATTTATCAGATGATTTCCCATCCAGGACCTTGGCTAAGATACAGTACAATGGAACAGGCATTTATTGCTGTGTTCATTTATTCTAAATCATATTTTGCATGAACTTTATAGAGACGAATGCAAGGACAGAATCCAAGGGCCTGTCAGGGAAACGCTGAAGGTGCTCAAGCAAAAAACTGCTCAAACAGGAAGCTGCAGCGAATGGCTGTCGCAAGCCCACTTCCTTTGTGTGAGCCACGCCATTACACAGGGGATGGCGACTCGAGAATGGTTTCTCGAGTCATTTCCGACATGTTCCAGGCGATATGTGTGTCAAGTGCTCTCTTGCACCCCTTCAATTTCTGTGTGGCTTTGTACCTGTTGAAAGGCTGTTGTTGACAAGCAATTTCAGACAATTTACAAGCTCACTTTTTCTCTGAGAAGTAGCTGACTTGCAACATGGGTGAACTTAGCTTTGCTTGCAATGACTTTTGCACATGAATATCAGATAGCCTACATGAATTGTGGGTCAAGATGGTATTTGAAGTATAGTTTTGGTTTGAAGTTAGAATATGACACTGCCAAATATTGTAGTGCCTGTTGTTTGATCCTTGGCTTTCATGATTTCATGGAAAGTGGCTCTGAACAGCAGGCTACCTTTCATCAAGGAGGCCCATGCTATGTCACTATGCCAGATTACACTCCAATTAAACAGATCCACTGAGCTTTCCATCAGTCTGAACTGGTGAGCATGCAACAGGTGTTTGCTGCGTAACATCCCTAAATCCTTGGTAGCCTTTGTTCTCTCTCTCTCTCTCTCTTTCTCTCTCAAATAAACACACACACACACGCACACACCTGCAAAATCAATTGCATGATTCTCAATTACAGACATTGAATAAAATAATGTAAATATATAAAAGCAACAGTTTTTAATTTGAAAATGGACATTTACAAATGACACTTTACAGCTTCTTATATTTTACAAATGTATATCTCTCACAAAAATATATCTCTTTTTGAAAAAGTTTAAATATCTGTACATTTTTCATGAATATATTTACATTTAGCAGGTGAGTTTCAGACAAACAAGTACATTGTTTTCTAAACTCATATGTAGTATTTTTTTCCCTTGACAGTGTGTCTGTCTGACTGGGGGTTGGCATTATTAGGAAAGATATACCGGTAATGGTAAAATATGTAGAATATTCACAGCACTGAGCATTTCTCTTTTTTTTTTTTTACCAAAGCAAAAGCCTTTGCATGTATCAAAAACAACCAGCCAATCAACAGTAAGGACAAGTTTCTAAATATACAAAATGCAAATGCAGTGACACGATATGACATTAAAGTGGCACATCATCATAGCAGCGATGCTATATTTGATCATTTTTGGCTGGCATGTGCAAAAAATTAATGATAAACTGAGCTATGTTTGTGAGATATGGGAACCTAGTCTTAAAGGTGCAGTTCGGTATTTTACACTTTAAGCCCATTTTTTGTATTGTCCAGGATGCAAACGAGTGGTTGACACTGAAATCTCAACAATTGGTCCTGTCGCGGCTATTTGGCTGCTTTAGAATCTTCTCTGTAGGGCTTCAGCATTGCTCGCTATGTGCCAGGCTAATCCTGTCCTTAAAACACCCCTAAACGTTCGTTTTAAAAGATGTTACTGGCCTTCAACGATCTTCCATAGCAAGTTTCGTAAAGAAATACAACTTCTGTCTGTAATCTTCAGATTCAAATACAGAGCGGAAGTTTACATAAAGTTTTGAGGTATTTGGAAAAAGTAGTTCCAGGATTTAGGAAATAAGGACAGGATCAGCCTGGCACATTCTTGCATCCTGGGCAATACAGAAAATGGGCTTAAAGTGTAAAATACCGAACTATACCTTTAACTATAAGCATACGCAAACAAAAGTCAAAACAGTGCTTACAAACACAATTCCATCTTTCAAACAAAGTAGGCTAAAGTACTTCACAAGGCACTATTATGATTGACAATATTACAGGGTTTTGATTTCAGAGTGATTTCATTTGTTTCTCGGTGTTATGAAAGTACTGTATGTGGTCTGCAGGACACCAAAAATACAAACAAGAAAAGTCCTTGAAGCAACATTGACAAATCAGTCCAACAAATGTCATTATCCATAGTGACAAACTTCAGAGGAATACTTGAATGAATACTGAGTGGCATAGACTACTACTCACACACTCATTTGCTTATCTGGACAAAGCACAGAAGACAGAATTCAAATTGACTTTCTGACACCAAATAGATATTCTGACTCACTGGAGACGCTGTTAGACTGAGAATTATCCAAAAAGCTCTTCCATATGCCTGAGGTTTTGCCTCAACTATATGCATTTTATTTATTTATTTATTTATTTATCTAAAGTCAGTCCACATTTCCCCTCTGCAAGGAGAACTGTGTTTGAATTTCAACCATGCTTGTTTTGCACTGTAATCTCATCATGGTATATGTGGGTGTGTAACACACACACACACACACACACACACACACACACACATATCCCGGTATATGTGGGTGTGTAATACACATGGCTAGCCAGTCAGTTCCAGTTTACATGAAAGTGTGCAGAGTCAGTTTTAAACCCACTAAATAGATGAACAGAATTCGATTTTGATGACCTGATATTAGCTCAAAGCTAATGTTGTATTCATCTCTGCCCTGTGGACTTTGAATGAGGCGAAACCTTTACTGCATGCAATAGCGCAGACCTCTGAGAAGGATTCAATATAGCAGTTTGGCATTCAGGAACACACGCTTGCCTACTGGAATATTGGCCTAAACTCTCCAAGTTCTCGTCTCTCCTTCTCTCCTTCTCCCCGTGCCATGTAAGGACAGAGTGTGTGTGAGTGTGTGTGAGTGTGAGTGTGTGTGAGTGTGCCTTAACCATGATACTGTAGATGCTGTGGCTTTCTTCTTTGGGTGCATGGAGAGTGTTTGGTGAGCAGTGTTGGGTAGGTTACTTTTAAAATGTATTCCGGTACAGATTACAGGATACATGCCATAGAATGTATTTTGTAA
>JASCQY010000010.1:1741832-1751213 GCA_030264315.1 Sardinella tawilis
CATCGCCTTGTTTTATTCCTGTAATTGCACCTTATCGGGCTACCAGGGGACTTGGGAACGTGGAGCTAAAAAGAAATATCGGCCGTCACGTTGAGTTACTCCTATTCCCATGAAGCAGTCAATTGATTCACTTTAGGGTCGCGCCCCGCCTGGTCGATGTGAACTGCTGTTCTTTATGGTGCACCACAGGGCCGTAAACCTTCTCCTCACTCTGAATCACCGGCCCGTTCTCGCTTTGATACGCCACACAATGACCAGAGGGCATAACAGAAAGCCACGCTGTTTCGCTGTACACAGATGAAGCGGTGTTTTAAAAGCTTTTCGTGTTGCCAGGCTATTCACAAATTTGTACCCCGGCATGTCGGTTTGGCAGACGCTGCTTAAACAGCCGACACATCCAATGACGCAAATGTGCAGATTATTTCTGAGAATACTGCTAATTGAAACGCGGGAAGGCTTTTCGGGGCTCAAAAAGAAGTTTGCAGTAGCAATAAAGTGATAAAACCGACAGTGATGCTCAGTGATCGTGAGGAGGCGAGTGATTTGGGTTTTGATCAAGTGCGAAGCGAATGTTTCACTCTGGGAGGACAAGCCCATTTAAAATTCATCACAAGGAGTAGATAATGGCACCGAGCTCAGGGGCCATAAAAACACAAACAGTATGAAAAGAGGGGGAGGGGGGAATATTTGAAATTTGAGAACAGAGGGAAGTTGATCGCCAGGGACAAAGAATTGGTTTATTTTGTTATCTGTTCAATTGCTAATGAGCCTTGCTCTTTTCACCCCCTAAAGTTGTAATGTTTTATTAGCAAACTTCAAATGTATCGGGACAATCCGCATTGACGTGGACGCCATTGTGATCTTTTGAATCCCCGTGGCTTGCCAGCCCAAACAGACTGCTAGCCTCGCCTGCGAGAGTCTATCCCCAGTTGACACGGGCATCAAGCTATCCCATACAAGCAACGTGGCATCCCAAAGGAAGACATTTGTTCGCTGACACATCTGTTGCCACTCAAAACACCAACACACACACACAAACACACATACACAAATACAAACACACACACACACACACACACACACACTTTTTGCGTGCTAAGAACCACGCACCTGCTATTTTCTATTTACTAGCTGTTTGGAAATCTGCAACATGACAAGAGCAATAATTGGCCCAATTTTCCCCCTGGGAACAAAAGCATGTTAATTCCCCTGTGCCACTTCTGAAGAGCCATAAACTCACAGAGGCACATGAATAACCTTCAGAACGAACGCAGTAACTTAATTTGTCAACATTTGACTTAAAGAGACAAACAGAGCCATTTCTCTCCATAACTCTCTGCTCGTTTACTCTGTTTGGAGTACATAATGGGGTCTTATGTAGCAGATGCCTCTCTTTATAAGCCTCCTGCAGGAGCAGCAATCTGTGAGCAGCACATCTCAGCACATCTCAGCTACTTTCACCAACTGCTGCCTGGCGCATCAAAGGCACTCATGTCGTTTGACTTTGCGCAAAGCGTCTGAAACCTGTCCATTGGCATACAGTGGCTTCCTGGTTAGGCGTATAGGCTACAGTACTTTCTGCTTCAACCAGTCGCTATTGATTGGTTGGGACACATTTGCTCAGAGGTTCTCATTCATCATAGACATCTGTTTTATTTCATTAATCTACAGTACATGACTTATTTTCATTTTTTAACTATTTTTTTGGTGGTGAAGAAAAGAGAGACCGTAGCGATTTATTACTGTAAAGTTTAGCAGAGCTCATCAAACTGAAACAACAAAAGGGTGACCTCAGAAGCTTTGTGTTCTTTGGGCCTTTAAATAGTCACCAATGGGTTTGTCTTTTCCAAATGCTAGAGGTGACGGGGTGGATCTACGACTGAAAGAGATTTAGCACACCTCTTTCTAAATCATTTTAATGGCAGATGTTAAGGCGTATATGAAAATGAACCTTTTTTTGGCATAGTTGAATCCAGTCACTCCAACACATCAGAAACTTCAGAGTGCTTCAGAAACAACGACTTAGAACATCATCATTTCCAGCACCAGTCAAGCAATGACATTCTTTTAAAGCTCCTAAAATAAGTACAAAAGTTGTTTTCTATTTTGGATGGATGCTATAGCTGAGAAAAAATGTGACAGGTGGTAGAGTAATCAAGATATAACAGAATAAAAAGTAAGTATACAGTTTACAAGGGTACTTTATTTAACAGCACTTCAAAGCCGTTAAGCCTCATGCAAATAAAACTGTAGACTACTTGAAGTGATCTGGTTGAAGTTTGAAGATTATTATGCCTCCAAATAATCCGCCCCCATGCTCACACCTTGTCCCTCATTCACCCAGAGTACCCCCCTCCGCTAGTAAGCCTGCCCTTTTGTTCAGATGTGCCCCTCTTCTCCATTATAGAACCCATGTGTGCGCACACTTATCCACATACAAACACACACACACACACACACACACACACACACACACACTTTTGTTCAGATGTGCCCCTCTTGTCCATTATAGAACCCATGTGTGCGCACACTTATCCACATACAAACACACACAGGCACACACACATACTGTACACACACATGCACACACACACACACACTTTTGTTAAGATGTGCCTCTTGTCCATTATAGAACCCATGTGTGCGCACACTTATCCACATACAAACACACACAGGCACACACACATACACACACATGCACGCACACACACACACACGCACACACACACAGACATGTACATACATATCAGTACACACACATATGTACACACACTCATCCACATACAAACACACACTGGCAGACACACAGCCACACGCACACACACACACACACACAGCCCCACACATATATGCATAAACACACACATGTGCGCACACTCACCCACATACAGTGCACACACACACACACACGCATATACACACACAAATGCACACACTCACCCACATACAAACACACACTGACACACACACTCACCCACAAACAAACACACACTGACACACACACTCACCCACATACAAACACGCACTGACACACACACTGACACACACACTCACCCACATACAAACACACACTGACACACACACTGACACACACACTCACCCACATACAAACACACACTGACACACACACACTCACCATGGTAGGTGAGGACAAAGAAGCCACTGGTGCTGAAGTCGCTGTGGAACTTGATGAGGATGTGGTTGGAGGTGCTGTGCACCGCCTCCTGGGTGGAGCTCCCGCTGAACTGTCCAATCTGAGGGGAGACTTGGTCTGGGCCGTCCCTAAGAGGAGAGATAGTGGGGGGCGGGGTGTCAGGATGGGACCACTGTCAATACTGCAATCATGAGAACCCCAATGTATCAACCATCAGTTGTTGGTGTTGTTGTTGGAAAAATCGTGTTATTTAATTACAACTTTATAGTATCATGTACTATGTTAGAATACATTGGAAAAAAAATAATTACAGTTACTTTTGGAAGTATTGAAGGATTACAATTTCAGCAAGACCTGAATATCTTCTACAGAGACACTGGCAGTATGTTCACAAATATTTTTTTTGGTGTGCTAGTTTTTCTTTTGTAGAACACACTCCTCTGACGGTCTCATATTATTCTGATGGGTCTGATTGGTTCTCCTATCATTCGAAATGGTTGATGGTTGAGAATATTCATTCAAAATTTGCCAAGTGATCCAGAAGTAATCAAATATAATGAGTTACATTACTCTGCTGAAGCAACTTACTATAGTATTACACTTTAATTTTACTTATTATCCTTACTACAGTATTACATTTTTTAAAAGGTAACTTGTAATTGTAATGAATTACATTTCCAAAGTAACACTGTGTACAGTATTATCGTAATCAAACACCAATGGATCGCACAACCAAATGGTTGAGGCACTAAGGGGTCTATGTCCATCTCCACACTTCCCTAGGGACACTTCCCTACTTCGGAACCACTGTATACAGGAGGAGACATTTTTAAGCAGTTTTAAATGACTGTTCAACTCAATTTTTATGGAAGTTATCTATTCTGACACGGCATGCTAATGGAGGATAATATTACTGTTGGTTAACTGGCACTGTAATTGCACAGCTGTCCAGTGAAATTAACAGCAAACCACCAATTGCACTCAGGAGAACCGTGTGAGCATTTTAGGACACATTAATCACCATTAGGACATCAAAATAGTTTTCATGGGTGTATTTAATTTTCTTTTCTTTTTTTTTTTGGCTTTTGCTCTTTCACAGAGAAGTGAAAAACTGGAAAAGTAAAAAAAAAAAATCAACTACAGTTTGATCAGTAAAACTTAGTACTTGTGTGTGTTAATACACACACGCACGCACACACACATGTACACACACATACACACACAAATAAATACAGTGAAATTAACTAGTCTTCCCTCTGTGACTGAATAATATAGAGAAGGCAAGAGCAGCTCTTGCTCTTGCCGTGGTTGAAATCTATCATAAGGACGATGTGACTGTCGGCTTGGCATGGTGCTAAAAGGGATGTGCTGGATGTCTGGCCCGTAGAGAGTGTATAACCTACGCAGGCATTAACCCCCGTGACCTCTCAAAAGAGCTCCTCTAAAACCTGACCTGGCCCATTGACCAGCGGACGGGTGGAGTGGTGCCTGCCCCGCATTATTTCAATCAGGGACAGGCAGACAGAGAGACAGACAGACGGACATCAGCACTTAAGCAGAACCGGGGCGGGTTATGTAAGGTGCTGAAGAACCATCCGGAACATTCCACGATTGCCCGAGAGCACTTTCAGGAATGTGAGTAACTTTGCATTCTGCAGGCCCGAAACGCTGTATTGAGTTTGAACTTCACAGCCCGCAGTTCCAGGCCTTACATAAGGCTCCACATTAGAGCAAATTGATATGGTCGTGCCTTTGTCTCACTCTTAAGAGCCATTTGACATGTCCTAGTTACTGTTGCTTGAAGGGGGGTGGTGGGTGGAGGGGACGGAAGGGGTAATGAAAAGTGGTTTGTTAGGAAATTGGATTGGAAGGTTTCATGACATTTCAAATATTGAGCCGCTTTATTCTTGTCTTCGATATGTCACAGCACTATAGAGAGCGCGTATGAGAGAGAGAGAGAGAGAGTGGAGAGTGTAAAAGAGAGAGAGAAAGAGAGATAGAGAGAGAAAGAGAGAGAGAGAGAGAGAGAGAAAGGGCTGGAGGAAAAGGCTAACGCTGGCTGCGGTTGCTACCTTAAAGCTGCTGAGCCTTTGCACCAGACTAGAGCCTTTTGATGTTTCTACCTCACGGCACACGGCTAACCTTTTGGGCCACCGTCTCTGCAAAGCCTCGATGACAATTTTTAAATGGAAAATTTGTAACACTCACTGAAAAAAAAGAACACTGTAGAGGGGAAAGAGTCCTGGCAGTGTGTGTGTGTGTATGCGTATGTGTGTGTATGCCCGTATGTGTGTGTATGCCTGTATGTGTGTGTGTGTGTGTGTGTGTGAGTGTGAGTGTGTATGTATGCCTGTGTGTGTGTGTGTGTGTGTGTGTGTGTGTGTGAGTGTGTATGTATGACTGTGTATACCTGTGTGTGTGTGTGTGTGTGTGTCGCTCTGCTCTCACCAGACGGTGATGTAGTCATAAATGGGCTCGGTGTTGAGAAGGGTGAAGTTGATGTAAATTCCGTTCCCCGGAGGCACCCGGATAGTCCACATGCAGTCCTGGAAGTTGGGGTACTCGGCCGGATGCCCGGGGGAGTAGATGGTGCCGTTCAGGGAGGTGATATTTCCGCCACAGAGCGCTGAGAGAGACACACACACACACACACACACACACACAGGAGATGGAGGGGAAAAAAATATGTCAAGTCTCTCCACGGGACCTGTCCGATTCCCCAGACAATACAATCTCACAAGGCACACAGTTCTGTCAAGAACCTGATGGGTGTTTTATGGTAGGTTCTTTCTCGAAGGACACATAAAATCCGCCTCTTTGTTTTCTTGTCAGAACTATTTTCAATGTGACTTGCCATCATTTTTAGGAACCATTTTGTGCCTTTACCTGACCTTTTCTCTTTCCAGGTACTTTTAGGGTCCTTTCGGTTCTGCTGATTCCAAACATGTAAAATCTGATCAAGTCTGCACTGATCCCTGACGCAATATCTGTGCGCAGCTACAGTGGCTTATTACATGCTTCATGCACACAATATCATTCTCCCTGATTGCTCTGACTCATAAAGACCATGCAGATATTCCACAATAAACCCAGTGCTTATCATTGCCATACATTAGAGACGTACAGTACTGTACTGCACCATAGGGGGCTGAAGCGGAGCAGTCAGTGGACATGCTGCATATACTGTACAGCACGACTGTGCTGTTCTCTGATCAGCCTTGAGGTAGTTATGCAACAGAATGCACTGTAGTGGATGTCATTTCCGTCTGACAGTGATTGCTATACTGGTTAAGTGCAGGGCAACTAAGCTGATGCGTCTCAATATAACATAATGCATACTGTCACTCTGAAAAGATTGCTACTGTATGTATTTCAAAGACACACAGCGTCTGAGTTGAATATAATACAATCTGTGTCTGAATGTAATACAATTTATACTGCCGTTCTGACAATGATTGCTATATATTTCACAAGTGCACAGCCGCGCTTAACTAGACGCATCTGAATATAGGCATACAGTATAAGCCCTGTGAGGACCAGACCCTCTCCCGCTCCGGCACGTCAAAATAACAGCACAAATCTTCCCTCCTGCGGCCAACAAACAGCAAAAATGAATGAAAGTCCCTCTGTGCAGCGTGTCAGTGTCACGCAGGTGAGACTACAGGTGAAAATGGCTAGTTTCCACTTTCCACTTACCTTCGCAGCGCGGCACGGGGTGGTTCCAGTTCCGGCTCACTCCGTAGAGACAGGTGAGCGACGCCTCCCCCAGCAGTGTGTATCCTGGCAGGCACTCGAACGAGATGGTCATCCCAACCCCCAGGTCGCTGCCAATCACCAGGCCGTTGCGGAACGGTCGTGGGTCTGGGCACCTCTGCAGCTCGTAAGCTATGATCCAGGAAACAGGAGGAGATCAAGGGCAACAGAGTCAAACGCAACCGCACACGGTTGAGCTTTCAAGCTTTCACAGCATGCAACTGTGACTGATTGCAATGGGTCATTTACACTGGAGAATTAGCCCACCGAATCATAACCGAATCAAGGTGACCAAATCGTGAACATAAACCAACCCACAGCAAGCAAAACCGACACACTCAACATAGCTTTATATAAACTGTATGTTATAGGTCAACCCACCAAGCAGCCTACCCAATATACTGTGGCCATATCAAACCACATCACATGGGTCATGGAGATTGGAAAGAAATTTAACAAGTCACACATCCTCGGCCAAAAAACCCCAAAAAAACAGTATGTTTTATAAATCTGTCACACCGAAACTTCCTAATGCTGTTCAAAAATACCCTGCGGTGCAAAGGTCTCAAACTGAGACAGAAATTATGAATAATGAGCACCCAGGAAAAAAACTCAAAATGCCTGAAGGAGAAAAAAAGAGGATGAGAGGGGGAGGGAGGGAGAGAGAGAGAGAGAGAGAGAGAGAATTCCAGTGGTGCTTTGACATGTGCTCATGGGAGGAAGGCCATAAAGCCCTCACCTTACACAGGAGAAGCCCGACGTTTCCAGGTTACTGATACAAGTGCAAATATGGATCTAGCAAATTTGCAGTATGGCAGTAAGACCCTCTCCACACAGGAGCCCTGGGCCACAGGGCTTAAAGCCTCCCGTGCGTGACAAGCAGAGCAGTGTTCAAATCCCTGATAACCAAACTGGTAGGGAGGTGATGGGGTGCGGTGTGTGAGCTAGGAGGGGTTGGTTGGTTGGTGCGGATGGGCTTGTGGTTATGTCAATATTGACAGTGTGGTAGTGCAGAGTGTGGCAATGAAAAACTATGGGATGGAGGTGAGGGTTGGGTTGTGGTGGGGAGGTGGAGGTGGGGGTGGGGGTGGGGGGTCGGGGTAATCCTCTTTACCCTCGTAGGTGATGTGGAAACCGGCTTTGTTCTGCGAGTAGTCGCTGTGAAAGACGAAGCTGGTCTCATGGGTGGTGCTGAAGAAGGAGTCCGGAACCACGGAGCCACTGAAACGGTCGATGACGGCGCCGGCCTCCAGCGTCCCGCTACGCACCTCCAGGTAATCATGGACGGCCTCCGTGGAAAAGTTCAGGAATTGCAGGTGAATTCCTAGGAGAGCACAAGTGCAAGGCCAGACTTTGGAAAAGCATTTCTCTCATTTCATTTCCCCAACACATGCTTTATTGAATCGGCCCTAATGACTTTCATTAATTTCCCTTTTATTCATACAAATGGAATATTGTTTCCTTATTTCACTGACTTGGCTTTATTCCATCTCAAAGGCCATTACATTCACAGCAATGGAATTATCTATCATGTCGAAATTGGGCAAACACTGGCAGCGTAATGACAGTGACACCTAGGATAATGCAATCTACAGAGAGACAAAACCAGCCAGGGAGACCAAACAGCTAAGCTGTCTGAGCAGCGTAAACTGCACGCTGCACAAAGACCTCTCGCTGTCTGACGCGGACCCACCGAAGCCGACGGGGAGCTTTACGGTCCAGTTGCAGTCGAGGCCACTGGGGTAATTCCCTGGGAAGCCCGGACTCAAGATCACCCCGCTGAAGTCAGTCAAGGAGCCACCGCACTGGGCTGTGAAGATAAGAAAAGGACAAAATGGCAGTTGCAAATTTTTCTCTCTCACAATAATGCATATTCACACTGGAGTTGGTCAGTGGCACTGCAAAATCAACATGAACTTGATTTACAAACAGTTAGCCGATTGATTAGAAGACTTGCTGTGTGCAAAATGAGGTTCATTGCTGACGCGTAATACCAGTATCGTGTGGCACTGTCAAGTAATGTGTTTTGGTTTGGGAGTGCTACACGCGGCTGACTGAGTGAGTGAGTGAGTGACTGTTTGCCTTCGTCAAGGGTAAACAGAATGGCCACTCGGAATGACTGTGTCCATTTACAGTACTTTAAAAGGCCTAAATTGAGACGTCGATACCCTGCATCGAACCTCCCATTTGCTCTGTGGTGGCATGAATCAATTCACCTCACTCCCTCTCTCTCTCTCTCGTTCTCTCGTTCTCTCCAGCTCCATGGCGTCCGTCGGTGGACTGTGGCGCTGACGCCTCTACAATGACGTCAGCTCTTACAGTATTTCACTTAAAGGAATATTCCACCCAAACATGAAATTTAGTCAGTGGTTAAAATCTGTCCAGGCGTTGTCCTGCTTTGGGAGCAGTGTTTTTTAGCTTTAGCTTAGCACAGTTGCTGTAAACCAAGGGTGCCAGCTTACATGCTAGGTGGC
>JASCQY010000010.1:1832806-1840306 GCA_030264315.1 Sardinella tawilis
ACAGTACAGTATACTGCAACTAGCCATGTGATACAGTACAGTATACTGCAACTAGCCATGTGATACAGTACAGTATACTGCAACTAGCCATGTGATACAGTACAGTATATTGCAACTAGCCATGGATTTCAAAAAGACAATAAAAGGTCTCGAAAAATGAAATTTATAGTGGGCGAGACATTTACGCCTTTCGGTTGAGTCACTGCGATCAACCTAAAACCCATGCTGTCTGTCAGCTATGGATGCCTGCCCAAAGGCATGGCATGTTTAGATGGGGAAGACCACCATCCACCCTCCCAGTTGATAAACACTGGGCTGACATCCTGAACATTTTACATGTTGTCTTTTTCTAAGGCCGTGTCCATCTCTGGCAAGCTAAACCTGCCGTCCCAATGCTCAAAACCCACTATCTCTTGTCATGTCTGTCCATACAGCCACCCACACATCCCACTCTCAATTCCAACCTGTCAGAAATATAACAACACTGCACAACACATACTGTGGGACTTTCACTGAAAGAAAATTTTTTTTTAGATAGAACCTACTAGATAGAACTGGATAAAACGAAATGATGTGATGCTATCGCCTAAAGGAATCTACAAATAACAAAATAAACATATTTGTTGTTTAACAAATGACAATTTCTGAAATGTTATCATAGATATCTATTGTTTCATTCTTTTTTAATAAAATTACCTGAGCCTATAGGAGCCTAGACTTGACAAAACTGAAAAAAGCTTCCTTGACTTGTTAAAGCAGACAGTATTTGGCACAAGCTCGACAAGACTACAGCCCTACGGCCTAAATTGGGGTAAGCTTAAAAAATGAACCTTTGAAATGATAATGACCTTGCCACTGTACATAACATTTTTACGGCTGATTTCAACATTCATGGTTGGATCAACATTGCTCTGAGACAAACAGTTACTCCGGGAAATGTGTTTGATCTTGTTCTTGGGACGAGGAAACTAAATGAGCAAGAAGGTAAAGAAAGATAAGATAACTTGACTTTCTTGTGGGGTGGAAATTTTCAGCTGTCACACTCCACACCACACAAATTCTACTCAACTTTGAATTTGGCTGAGAAAAAAAAAAAGTCAAAAATAAATAAATAAAAAATGAGACAAGCTCTCTTAATATTTGATGCTGAAAAGCTTAAAGGACATTCAGCAACTCTCATTCACTGGCTGTCAGTGAGCACTCGCTACAGGCGTGTGACAGAGCAACATCTTACACTCGGGCAGACAGACAAATGACAGAAATCCCCCCTCTCTCGTCTCGATGGAATATACTGGCTGTTGACAGCCTGCCCTCTTCCCTCTTCTACACTTCTCTCCCTCTCTGGTCCCCAAGAAAGCCCGAGGTGCACAAGAGCCTGGTGGCGGCAGTCGGTGGGGGTGGGGGTGGGTGTGGGGGTTGCATGGGCGTCGAGAGAGGAACAGGAGAGGGAGAAGGGAGAAGGGGTGGGGGCGGGTGGGGGGCCGTGGCGGTGGCAGGGGGTGTTGGAGTGTGTTAGATGTGCTCCGACATCAAGAGAATGGGCAGGTTCTCTAAGGGAATGAGATCAAAAGACCATCTGCCCGCTCGGCGCGCCGGCTCCTCGCCCAAAGAGCGGGGTGGCCCAAGAAGAAGCTGGTGGAATTAAAGGGAGACTGACCATGATATAGGCGTGTAGATAGAGTAGCACACACACACACACACATACACACACACGCACACGCACACACACACACACACACACACACACATACACACACACACACACACACACACACGAAGAACATGCATACTGCAGTACCCACACTGCACAAAGCAGTATACTGTACAAAGCCTACATAGAAACAAATGCATCTAAGGTTTTCCCCAAAAACACACAGTTACAGTAGCATACTGTACATAAAAGCAGTGATACACTCTTATACACACACACACTCACGCAAACTCCAAAAGCATCAAAAATACGGCCTACAGGCTGCCAAAAAGGTTCCTTTTCCCAATCCTTCCCCCTCTTCGTCCCCCTGTCTTCCTCCCAGCGACTCCTCACTTGAGCACGTTTGCATTTGATTACATTATAGATTGGTGTAGCGACATCAAGGTCATGGTCTGCGTCTTGTGTTGGCCATGGTTTGTGGCAACACCTTCAGGGCCGTAGATTCCCATCAAAAAGAGCAAATCAATTTGCCCCTCGCTTCCTGACTCCCAGGAAAAAGGCGTGTGGGGAAGGAAGGGCCTGTGGCGAGGCGTCTTGTAAGACAGATTTACTGTTTGCTTTACTGGGTGTAGTGGCATGGGGCTTTGACTCCTGGCAGTAAAACACCCTATAACAACTTATTCACAGGGATTACGACCAGACCAAGACTGCCTTTTTGCATTTTTCGGAGGTTGGCTCTCGACTGGCAGCCATTGCCCTTGTTTCAAGACGGCTTTTAATCCATTTCCCATGCAGCTGCTATCTCTCCCCAACACCAAAGGAGCTGGCAATATTGTCGCACTTGTAATGCCTTATCGACTTGTGTTTCAAAGCATTATTGCACCTAGTTGTGATGTGTTCATTTCATTTTTTTTTTTATCTCAGTTGAACATATTGAAATTTGAGATAATCCCATCTCCGGTATAAATACTTCAGTATGAAAAGCACACCCTCTCGTCCAAAATCACACTGCATCCACTCCGAAATAAATGATATGACACTAATCACGAGGAGAAGCATTATCCACCGACAGTAATTTGGGAATTACGCTCACAAGCCCCCATAACTACTTTCAAAACATTATACTGAACCTTCAGTTCTCCCTTTAACTAAAACCTCACTTAAAATTTAATCAACTTAATGCACAGGCAAAGCAAATCTGGTGGTTGGTGGGTTGTTGTTTTTTTTTGACAAAGTTATAATTGCTTTTTATGAAACTGCACTGCCGTACTTTGCTTAAACTTAACAGTCCAGCTTCATGAGGAGATTCATCTGACAAAAACAGCTACCCAATCCTCCTCCCTCTATGTAGGACAAACTGAAGACACGTTTTATATTTAGTTCCCACAAAGGGCTCCTGCACCGCTGGGGATTATTTCATTCTCTGTGGTTCTAAACAATAAAACTCGAATCCAAGCTCTATGGCAAGACAATGAAAATAGTCATTATTCTGAGTCTGTGAATTCACACTGAGCTATATCCTTCTCCAAAAGATACCATCAGCTCTCTTTGCTGTGACTGTTTATGATGATGAAATCTCATGTCTGCGACTAGTGAATTGTGTCCATGATAGTTCCTACCTCTGAGGCCAGAAAGCAATAAGAAACTCATAGTCAAACCACACACTTGCCCATCACTTATCGATCAGAAAATCACAACATGACACAGCACAGCTCAGACAACAGACTTAGCAAGAAAAAAAACAAATACACTATTGCTTACATAGAGGCTTTCAAGTTTACAGAAGGATAAACTCACCAAAGCTCCTCATTGTCCTGAGAGAAAAAATAAATACGCCAAAAAATATGCTTCTGCTTCTCTTAGTCTTCCCTGAACACTGACAAAATACATCGCGGGGAGGGGGGACCACATTTCTTCTTTTTCCATGCCTCCTTAATCTGCCCGCATGAGGTACCAACCTCTTCATTTTCCGAAACACCATGCATACCACACCACTACTTCTGGCCCTTTTCCACCCACTTGTACTGGTACTGGTATCGGTACCGAATCGGCTCAACTGGGCTCAGCTCTCCTCACTTCCTTTGCTTCTCATTCACTAAAATCTGACACCTGGTATTAGGCCTAAAATCTGACACCTGGTCTCAGGCCTAAAATCTGACACCTGGTATCAGGCCTAAAATCTGACACCTGGTATCAGGCCTAAAATCTGACACCTGGTCTCAGGCCTAAAATCTGACACCTGGTATCAGGCACCTGGCCCCATTCATGGTACCACCTTTGCCCAGGTTCCAAGCCAGCTGAGGTGATGCCACAGATGAAGTAGTTTCATTACTGTAAACCACACTGTGCTTTTATGCAGCGACAACAAAACACCTAGCCTGGGAATACCCATGATGCCTTGCGCGCTCGTTCCGAACGGCACGGCAGCCTGGAGACCATGGCTGACATTTTCGCATGAATTTGGGAACCAATCACACAACGGGGAGAGATGGCAAGACGATGCACAAACTTTTGGACAACCGAAACCTGAAATCCGGTATGAGAAAATGTATAGGTGGTCCCCAGACTAAATCTCACTTGAGATTTAGGCTGGTGTTAGCCAGGCTACAAAACATCCCAAACCAAACTGAGTAAAGTCAGGTTGAGTCAAGCTAAAACCATTCAGTGGGAAAGAGCTCTATTTTCTCACCCCTTCCACAAAAACAGACTTAGAGGAATGTAGCATGCTAAGTCCAGCAGGGCAAACACAGCCAGTGGGTAAACACAGACACACTGGCTAAATCTCAGTGTCTCTCCTGGGCCCTGCCCTGAATCCTCAAAGAGTTTACTTGCATGAATCAGCCAATCACAGGGCAGATTCCTGCTGGGTAAGTCTTTGAGGGTTCAGAGGCTAGGGGACATTGGCATTCAGCCATCCAGGCCCTCCCTGGCCAAGGCTCTCACCTCTGCAGATGGGAACGGGGAAGTCCCATACAGCCATGCCCGCCGTGTTGGTGATGCACGTGAGCTGCGAGTGGCCGTCCAGGATGTAGCCCGTCACACAGTGGTAGCGGATCCTGTCGCCCACGTTAAAGCGGGTTCCGTTGAGAATGCCTTTGGGCCGCACTCCGGGGTTCCCACAAGAACTGCTCTGTAGCTCTGCAAACAGAGAGTATGGATGTTACATCCCTGTACTATATATATATATATATATACTGTATATATAAGAGAGAGAGAGAGAGAGAAATCTGAGGGTGCTCGAGTCTGTGTGTGTGTGTGTGTGTGTGTGTGTGTGTGTGTGTGTGTATGCGTGCACTACTTGCACCATTCAGTATTCAAGCCTCGCACCTTACTTTTCTAAATTAGCGCAGATGAGTTATGTATTCCCAAATCATACTGTACAGTGGAGTCACTTATTTGACCATTACTGATTATAAGATTATAATAAGGTGCTACTACTGGAGTAGAGATCTGCTTCTGGATAGAAAAATCCCTCAGTCTGAGGGTCCACAGGTGTGAAAAAAAAGACAAGAAATCTTCAAAAAAAAACGGATGATTCAAATGCTTAACCTCGGAAAAGACTCTTTGAATCGGAAAGCTGGGAAGATGGCTGAAAATAAAATCTCAGCAAAATCCCACTAAAACTTGTTGGCTGTCTTTACTGTAGATCTGGCCGTAGGAGAACCAAGGCGCCCCAACCAGAGGGACAAGTGCCCAAGGCACACAGCATGGCTAACGGAATGCTGGAGTGGCTCAGAACAGCCAAGGTGAACATTCTGGAATGGCTCAGTCAAAGCTGTGGTGAAACTCCCACTGAGCATCTGTGCCGCCACATTCCAGCAGAGCTGACACTGTAATCTCGCAAAAAAAGACTGGGGAAAGTCTTAGCGGCACCGTGTCTTAGCAGAACCATGTTCTATACCTCAGGCTGTTAGAGAAGAGTAGCACTGTAGTTCTTTGAATTGGGTCGAATACTAGAAGAGGGGGAATATTTAAAACTAGCCAGAAGAGATTTAACTTGGTGACAGTACTGAATGGGAATATGTGTAAGTGTGTATGTATGAAGATACTGTATGTGTACAAATCGCTGTATAAAAATGTAACTTGTAAATCTCTTTTTAAATTAGACACATCAATGTATTAAAATGCTTCACTGCCCCTATGGACATATACAGTATGCATACAATACATGCATGTATGTCTATATGCATGTATGTATGTATGTATGTCCATATGCATGTATGTATGTATGTATGTATGTCTATATGTATGTTCATGTATGTATGTATGTCTATATGTATGTATGTATGTATGTATGTATGTCTATATGCATGCATGTACCTGTATGTATGTATGTATGTCTATATGTATATATGTCTATATGTATGTATGTATGTATGTATGCACTGTGTGTGTGTACTGTGTGTACACAATGTACAGTATATACAGTACGTGGGCTAGTGCAGGGGCAAAATACCATCCAAGTCCAATATTCTGGCATATTCTATATACGATAGGATATAAAAGTGGCAGTAAAAAGTTATGCTGGCACACAGATGCATTTTGTCCGCTGAGTCAGGTGAGATGGCCTTCAGGTTAATGCCAATTAGCCTTTTACGAGGTGGGGAGGTCCACGTCTTTAAAGGTGAACTGTCTTCACAGACATCTTTATGCCAGTCACCACGTATTAACTACGGCAGATTACTGTAAATATAAAAAAGTCAAACTCAACAAACAAACAAAACAAAAGCAAACAAACTGCAAACCATACACTAGTTGCCAGGCCAGCCTAATGAGGGATTCTTGATTATGGCTTGGAAAAGACAGATACAGTACTTCAAGGACGTGAATTTGCTGATCATCCAGAAAAAAACCTATGGGGACAGTAGGCCTATAAAATCTCCTATATTTACAGTCACTGCTACAGTCACACATTGACCACCATTGCAGAAAAGCAGGCAGTGTAAAACTATGATAAAACTAGGCTAGGCCTAAACAAAAATGGACAAAGTAGGTTACACTTTACTTGAGTTTTCAACATACATGTAAGTGAAATGAGCCTGTCATCTACATGACATCACACACATCATAATCATGTAAGTCTTCCAATCACAGCTCTCCCTCAGACCTCTGACACAACAAGTCACATACCGTAAAGCGCGCATCTGAAATGTATTCAAGTTATTTAAAGTCTTCAGTAGGTGGGTCTTTTGATGGAAATCAAGCATTATCAAAGTGGAATAATTTGTATCTCACCGGTGCAAAATGTCGCCAGATGGCCGTCAAAGACGACCGTAAATATTCAAGATGGCCATGACGAGATGGCAGTTGACTGGAGCTGCGTTAGTTATCTATATTTAGAAACCAAATGTCTCTTAAGTGTTTTTTTTGTTTTTTTTTAATTACTGCTTGGTGACCAACATGTGTTGTAAAACTTCTCTTGTGTAAAACTGTCTGTACCGTAGTTTAGGCTTCTCTTGGTTTGAAGCACCATATCAGGATGATGTGATGGCAAAGGAAAAGACTGGGCCATCATAATCACAAGGTAATGTTGAACAGTGTAGGCTCTCTAATGGTTTTAGACCAGTGCAATACCCCTACAATAGACTGGGGAACCAATCCGAGTGTAGACACCCTCGATAGACATACAGTGTATGTGTGTTGCTGAGGGCAGACAATTGTTTGAACTTTAAGGCCGCAGGCAATGTCATTTCAAGGTGACACGGAATGGATGAATGAAGCATTGTGCCTTATTCTATATTTGGTTTGTCACAAAGAATGCAATTTTATTCTAATGCAATTCAAATGTAATTTTTCAAGCCCATTTACTAAGGTATACATTCAGGCTGGAGATGTGAAATGGTATGTTT
>JASCQY010000010.1:1845306-1857806 GCA_030264315.1 Sardinella tawilis
GTGGGGGGGCATTGCAGCAGGTCTGGGATGGACGTCTGGCCCCATAAGCCTGAGGCAGGGAGGTTGGGGTGAGCCTATGGAGCCTTGGAAGTGTTCTTCTCTTTTACACAGCCCCCAGTACACCCCCACCCCCCACCCCCCCAAAAACAACCCTTCCTCAGCTCCCTGGCCATGCACACTGCACTGCCAGTCGATCCCCCAGCGGGCTGAAATGAGACGTCTCGACACACTTCCCTAACATCTGCCAGCTTATCAAAAATTCACATCTGTCGAAAGCGTGTCTGTAATTTAGCAAACGTGGGCTTGAAAAACGTATGAGGCTGCAACACTTTGGGACGTTGCTCATGAAAACTGCCTCCTTCCTTGTTTTGTAGGGGTTTTAACAGCACGGATTGCTTAGGGGAATTTGCAATTTTGACTTGGGTTTTGTAAAGTGATTCCACCATACAGTATTTTGCTCAAGCACTCCCCTGATGCTTCAAATGATAAAAAAGGTCAAATGAAATTGAAGAGAAAGAAAACAAAACCACCAAAACCATTTGCTATTTGCAACACCATTTTCTAAAGCGTCCAGCGCTCTCCGCCCCTGCACACACAGCTTTGCCATGGACAGTAATTGCTGCCAATGGAGATATCATGGAGAGGGATATTAGGGTTTGATGGAGCGCGTTTGCACCCGCTCTCAAAGAGCTGGCACCATTTCCCTTGTCCCCCAGGGCTTGCCGATCAATAGCCTGGCGGTGGATTCCAAAAGTTATGATATGGTCTCTCCTCACCTACCTTCGTAATATATTTTAAATCCATGAGCGCTCACAGCGAAGTCGCTGGTGAGCCGCAGCGAGAAAATGGAGCCAGTGCTGGTGACGGGTGCTGGCAACTGAAATCCTGTCAACCTGCAGAGAAGAAAAGAGAGAGAGAGAGAGGAAGAAAGGGAGAGAGAGAGAGAGAGAGAGAGAGAGAGAGAGAGAGAGAGAGAGACAGAGCAGAGCAGAAAGAGAAAGGGAAAGACCAAGTGTCAGTCTGGTTGCTCAGTCGCTTCACACAGAATCACCAGAAGCTTCACTAGATGACTGTTTGCCTCAACTGAAAAAAGTATCTTTTTCACGGATGGCTGCTCGTCAGAGTGTTAACGCTCACACATCCTGGGACTCTGAGTAGCTTTTCATGTACCATAAAAAGATCCATTTTGAAGGAACATCAATTCTGGATTAATTGTTAATTTTAGATTGATTGTTAATGTTGAGAGCATGGTAGAGCAGTAGGTACATAGTCGGACTGATAGTTGGGAGACCCAGGTTCGATTCCCGAGCCCCGTGTAGCAAGTCTGAGTCGCTTTGGATAAAAGCATCTGCTAAACACCAGTGAACTTTACAGGTACTTTACTTTTATTTAAAGGAACCGTATGTAAGAAATAAATGTAAATTAATCATAAAATGGCCCTGATATATTACAAGACATTAAGGAATCATGGTAATTTCAAATACTTTTATCACTGACAACAATAATCCAGTCTGAATATTGCCATTACAAAAGTGAATTTGCAGGCCTCAACTTGCGTTGACATTGTCATTATGTGTTTACTGTGTGTATGTTATGTGTTTTGGCCTGTTGCGTCACCCTCCACCCATCTGATGTTGGCAACCTAGCTGGCTAAATCTTGTCTGGGAGGAGGAGGAGAGGATACTACTGTATGCTCTGTAGTATTTTGAATGTTGTTGCAGTACCAGTTTTTGGCCACAAACTTACATATTGTTCCTTTAAGGTCTACTGAGTCACGTACACATACAGTAATGCTACTAGACAAAGGCAACAGCAGTTATCATTAAAGCAGCCAGCTGCTTTTTTTCCTATGAATTGAGAGATTCTTCCCAAAAAACGCATATTAACACAACACTAAACGGCCCAGCAAGCTTCCTAGTGTGCTAAATGATATCTCATGATTACACTAAGTTCCTATTGGGCAATAAAAGCTTGCTACTGTAGGCTGCCCAACCTGGACCAAAAGTATACAGTCCATAGCCTGGATCATAGCCTGTATGCTGAAGGATGTATTTATGGATCCATCCCTTCACAATATACACCAAACACATGTACCACCAAACTCCAATCTGAGCATGACATGAAAACCTCAACTTGTGACATATCTTGGAAAAGTGGTAAACTCTGGTCTATGGCAATTATAAAATCTAAACATGAATCCCTTAGACTTCAGCATTTGAAATGTGGTGAATGCAAAAGGAGACCATACAGTAATTGTGTTGTTCAATTTTGAGGGCATTAGATAAAATAATGGCAGGATTACTATCAGGCTTTTGGAACAATCACACCAAAGCCTCAGCATGAATCTCATCTCCCATGGCCCAGAGGGAATTCACACTGCTGGTCAAGAAGACGGTCAAATGTTATCTGACCCACAGCTTTTCTGACTAGACACTCCGAAATATGTCAGCCGAATGCCAAACAATAGCAACCTTTTCACAGCTTGAATTATTCACACTCTGGGCTTGTAAAAATGGCTCTCCCAACACTGACATGTTTACCTTGAGGAGCGTTCGCTTTCCTTGCGCACACTGACAATCCTTTCACAGCTTTTAGTTCATTTCCTATTTTCGACAAGGATGACAATTTGCCCCCCCCCCCCCCTCGCCAAAAAAAAAAACGTTAGAAAGGGTAGTTTGCCTCTTTTTGGAGCTGCAACATACCACTTAAGCATACAGCCTTAGACGCATATTAGAACAAAATACTGACAAAGTGGTTGTCGGGTAAACTTACTAATGTGTTTACACTGTAAACAAAACTGTTTGCTACAATGTTTTCCCCCCAGCAGTAGCACTTCAGAATTATAATTGGGAAACTGTGGGAAAACTGACCATTAAAAAGGAACATCCAGTGCTGTGTGCATGACTGGAGCCAGGCGCCGCGACTGACACACTGTGCTCGTCTTCAACGGAAAATGGCTTGAGCACCAATTCCAACTCAAACTGTAGAAGCGTTGGGGGGGGGGGGGGGTGTTACAAACAAGACCTTTAGCAGTTTAATTTAATATACGTACAACAACTCCATGGCATTGTAAGTCTGAAACATTGGCGAGAATTATACAGCGACGTTTCAAGGATGTTGTACATAAGTTATGCCAATACAGATGCGCAATTCTGAGCACACACAGAGACACTGTTACATTCTCCACCTGGCATCACAATAAAGCAGCGTTACGTTGGCATTATGCAGCCGTAACCTCGGGGCCCTCGACTGTTAATCACCTCCAGAATTCTCTCTCTGTAACCATAACAACGGCAGTTTTTGACAGCCTTTGACACATCCCCACAGAAGAGGAGGCTCCAGCCTCCAAGCACATCCCCACGCGGCAGCCTCACTGTCTGTAATACTTTCTCCAAACACAGAGCTCCCAATGTGGCAGGTCCCACACACACACACACACACACACCAAAAAAACATCAACTCTCTAGCGGACAAAAAAAATAAGACTGTCCTTATTTTAAAAAGAGGGGAAAAAGGAGGAAGAGGTATGCAAATGTTTTCAATGCATTTGTTTTTATTTTCAAATGGGGAAAAAAAGAAAAATGGTGGGTCTTTGAGGTGTCTCCCAGCTCTGAGGGACTAATTACCACCAGCAAAGAGCTATCACACAGGCACGTGGAACGAGGGAGCATTGCCCTGTGGTGCGTGCAGTCACTAACCCTCTCTCCTTCACGCACACACACACTTGCACACACACACACACACACACACACACACACACACACACACACACACAAATGCGCACTACAAGCCACACAGCCACAAGAAGAAATGGCTTCAAATCACAGCCTCCTTTGCGGGAGGTAGAAAAAAAAGAAAAAGAAGCGACCCCAGATGGCCTCAAAGTTGGTCTATATATTTTTTCCTATTTCTTTGAAACTCTTCAGCCCACAAGGCAACGACAAATGACCAGAGTGGAGCGCTCCTTACAGACGCGTCTGACCCCATCTGTACGTGTCAAAATGAAACGCCGCACGCCATACCTGTCCACATATTTGTGAATGAAATTGGCTGGAGGCCAGTGGCACAACAATTTATTCAAAGGTTACTCAAGGGATCGAGGGGAAGAGGAAAAAAAAAAGGCTCTGGCTCTGTGATAAGGTCTAGTGAGACTTTGACAGAGTAATCTAGCCGTTATAAAGTGGGTCGTTTATGCAGGTGAAAAAAGGGAAACACTTCCCAAACTGTATAGAGATATAGGTGATATATTTATACGCACTGAACACACACTTCTTTTTTTGTCAGAATGCCATGTGGGAAATACTGGGTTCTGCTGTAATTCTAGTATTTGGGGTTTTGGGAGAATGCCGGGACGTTAATAATTCAACACAACATGCCAGAGGACGACAGTGTGAAGATGAAATATTGCTGTGCAATTTTTTATTTTTTTTTCTGATTGGAAAGTGCTAGCGTATACACAGGCCCGAGCTGAAGGCTGCTCATCGTGACTGATTCTGTCAGTCTGTAGCTGGGCATGACAACGTCATGAGATGTGAATCTGTCGGGTGTGAGTGTGTGTGTGTGTGTTTTTGTCATATGTCCAGCACAAGCGTCACAACATCATATACTGCCATTCCTCACTGCGGTCATTGATGGGTTGTCAGTGGTTAGACATACATATACCAGAGGGGAAGGAAGAAAACATGTGTGTGTGTGTGTGTGTGTGTGTGTGTGTCTATGTCTATATATGTGTGTGTGTGTGTGTGTGTGTGTGTGTGTATGTGTGCCTGTCTGTGTCTGCATGTGACAGGAGAAGAACACAGTGGGAGGGCTTAGATAAAGAACTAGAGCTGGCCAGACACTGGAGAAAGCGGCTGAGTTCAGGCATCAGGTGGTACATGACAATTGTAGAGGTCAAACACCTAATAGATGGGTTTGTGTGTGTGTGTGTGTGTGTGTGTGTGTGTGTGTGTGTGTATGCGCGTGTGTACACTGTACTGTATGTCTGTCTGTCTGTCCATGTGTGTGTGTGTGTGTGTGTGTGTGTGTGCGTGTGTGTGTGTGTGAATGTCCATGCGTCTGTGTGTGTGTAAGTAAATGTCCATGTAGCTGTGATCGAGTTGCACACAAACACACACAGAGTGCTGGAAGAGAGAGACGAGAGGGAAAGACTGGGTGCTTGTCGGAAGGTGAGGGAGTATCTGTGCTGGGCTGGGCAGGATGTGCACTGAATACGGAATTGCTGCTGATTTACCAACTCTGGACTAAGGAAGAAAAAAAGAAGAAGAAAAAAAAAAAAACACACAACTGCCCCCTCTGGCCTCATGAGCCCCATAGAAGTCAGGGGGGGTTAACCCCAATAACCTGCCTGAGTCTGCTCACCTCCAAACCTGGAGCCTGAGCCCAAATATTTAGCCTGAAATAAAGCTCTCCTCTTTCGACTGTCTCCACAGACTCCGACTCACCAGTGGAGTGTTGTGACACGAACACAAGAGCAGCCAGCGCCAAGGAACGAGTGAGTCACATGCCCTCACTCAGTGTGAAATCACTCTTATATATTATAAATAGCCGTTAATGCAATATCAACAGCACTGTCACTGATTACGGGATAGTTAAATGCTTTAAGTGTTTTACGTAACACCTCTATTCACACATGGTGAAACAGTGTGACTTGCAGGTTCCATTTCTGAGACCTTGTTATTTTGACGTAACGTAACGTCCATGGCAGAAAGGATTCACCAGGTTTCTCCATTAGCTGAAGACACACAATAATAATGTGCAACAGGCCTTCAACTGAGCCATGTAATTGGCTCTCCTCACCGCAAAAGGCCAACATTCCCCAAATGAGAAACAACAGGACATGATTAATACACTTACTTTTCTTTGACATATTATGAGATATTATGCTTGCTAGACTATGACATTTAGTTTTAATAACCATTATAGGTCAAATAACGCCATCAATTAATTAAATCTTTGCATTTTGTTCTGCAAAACGTAATTAACTAACTTCCATACAGAGATGAACGCCCAAGGTCCTTCAGATGAGATTAATCATTGGATAAAGATATAAATCAGGGGAAGGAGTGGAAAGTCAACTTCTGTGGGGGAGTTTTATTATCAGTCTAACTGCAGCGTCCGAGTCCAGCTGGTAACACTTCACAGATGAAGCTGGCGCGACGAAAGAAAAAAAAAAACTCTAGATGATGCCAAGGAAGAAGAGAGTGAGAGAGGGTGAGAGCGAGAGAGATATTTTTGGGACACCAACATTCAAAAATAAAGATGGCAAAGTCACGCAGCTTAAAAGATAAGCTACAAACGTCAAATTCACTTTTTAGAGTTACCTTGATGAATGGTTCTTTTTTTCCGAGTAACCCTGGCAACGGCAAAACTTGGCGTCAGCGTTGCACTTTGTTTTCTTCTTATTATGATAATATCACAATGAGTGCAGGCTGCAGACATTTTTAAAGAGAGGTTTTTAAATATACTCTTGTATTCTTGCTCTGAAATAGTCAAACATTGAAGGTAGGCTACATTAGAGTGTTTTAGCATTCTGCTGGCTAAATTGTTTTTGAATTGAAAAGACCCCTTTAGCTATTCAGGAAGAGCACTGTTACCCCCACTCAAACAGCCGAGTTCTTGTTTTTGCACATCAAAACTGATTTACTAAATATTCCCAGCGTAAGTAGGAGGTAAAAACCGGTCCTGTTGGCTGAGTCTTGTCTTCACTGTGTACTTATGGCTTGTTCTGTTTTGTACACGGACGCCTCTTTTACTGCTTAGCTGGCATTCAATCATTAGCTAATTGAAAGTTTGCTTGGAGAACCATCCCACACTTGCTCTGTAATAATGCTGCTTTGAAACATGAACAATGCATCAGGTCATTGACTTTGGCAGAAATGACCTCGGCATCTTCTCTCTCTCTCTCTCTCTCTCTCTCTCTCTCTCTCTCTCCCCCCCCTCCACCTCTCTCTGAATTCATAACTGCTAGTGCTGTTGTTGCCTTGAAATAACCGCATCCATTACTTCACGGCGAAAGGGTCACTTTAATCATCCTCGTTTTGTTGGTCGGCCATCACTCTTTAAAATGAGAGGGGCAATCAAACTCAGGCCCGTGCCCGCATTGGGCCTCTGCAAGATTGGAGGCATCAGCGGCAGCGCTGACACTGCCACTTTAGCATGCTGTTAGATTAATGCTTTAATAAGCCGGTAATGAACTGCCATGTCTGCTGTACGGGGCCCCAAAAAAGTATTGATTCACTTGAAACCCTCATAGTTAATGCATTTGGAGCTGGAGTTTGATAAGTCAGGGGAATAACACTGCAGAGAGTTTATTTGCTCTTGTTTAGCGCTGCTGCTGTTGTTTTTCATGTAAGTCCATTGGTGTCTCTTGTTAGCGACTGCAGTGAGGAGACCAAATGCGTTTTGCATCCTAATAGGGCGATCACAAAGTCATGCAAGGTTATCTTAAGGTAACCACTCTTGATGGGAAGTCTTTGCAAGTGTGTGTTAGATAACAAGGCACTGGGCTCATCACTTCTCCCTCCTTAGTGCTCTTAGAAGGCCTGACGCTTCCCTTTCTCTCTCTGGTAATGCTGGTGAAAGTTGACATGCCGATTGATGACAAAACAGCTTGGCTGATTTGAGGAAACAACTGAGTCATGTGACCAAAAGCTACAAAAGCTACAAAAGCTCGGAGTGAATGTAAGACTGACAGAACAAAGGGCCGATGCGTGCCTATTTTGAGAGACAATAAATGGATTTAGAGGACTAAAATAATGGCCATCATAACATGTATTTTTGGCAAAAATCTGCATAATCCAGACCTGTTTAGTAGAGAACTAGATGCATGGGAATACAAACAAGAAATGGTGTTGCCATAGAGAAATATTTATCCTTGGATAGCTCCATTCCACTGCAGTATTAGCACAGTCATGTCTCTCTGTGGCTCTGGGTCACATGAGGGAAAGAGATTCAAAAATCGGGGACAGAGTGGAACTTCTTGTACCAGGGACAGACCACCAAAATCGGGGACTGTCCCTAGAAATCGGGGTCATCTGTTCACCCTAGCTTAATAGTTAAAGTCGAATCTTGAAAAAGTCTTCTAATTAAGGATAATGTAACATCTACTAGACGTGAGACCTATATTTAAGAAGGAATCCTCACAGGAGTAATATGTTGTTGGTTTGGGAGGGCTTTATTGGCCTACACATGCAGCAATACCTTTTAATGGTTTAGATCAATTCGATATTAAACACTTTTCCCCCTCACATCTCCATTACTGAGAATAGTCCTTTCTTAGAGAGTATGGGAATAAAGGAGGCTTGATATGATCACAAAGTGTCTTACTCAAGTTTAGTACAAAGCATTATTCATCATGGTATAAGGTAATAAACTGATGTTTAATTTTGTGACTTTTCAAAGTGAAAAAACTCATAAATCTTTTACCCAAGAACAAACTACATAGACAGCCATCCTCCAGAATATGTGTTTGTTGTCAGGCGGGGGATTTCAAAACTCTTGACTGGTGCTATTGCAGCTACATTGCATCACTGGTCATCATTTCTCAGTCCCACTCCTAATTATTTGTGAATATTTAAAAAGCGATATATACAAGTTTGCCTGCTTCAGATGTTGCTAAATCCACAAACAAAGAGATGTGGGTGTTACAATGTGAAAACAGCCGAACCATGCAGCAAAAAGCTACAGAGCATATTGTGCAATTACTTGTAATTACAAATGCTAACACAAAGGTTATTACAACGTTTATTACAGTGTATTTAATTTGATGCTGATTAAGTATGGATCATGGCATTGTCATGGGCAATGTCACGTGAATGACAAATTGATTTATCATAATTGCCTTTCTCTGTGTCGTTTAGAGAGCGGACAATCAGGGAATTATGCCTCCAAGGAGCTGGATGCAGCATCTTAGCGTAATAATAGGCCAACAGTCAATGTAATTACTCAGACAATTCACTGTATCTGAACCGCCAAAGTCCTTTCAGTGGCATCGGCTCGCACAGGAAGTCCATCAACATTCTTTCAAAGGAATTTAGAGGTGCAGATTTGGTTGTCATTGTTGAAACTAAAATTCTCCTCATGATGTGTATCTGTGCAAAATCATTAAGATGATCCCCACTCTACCATCTGTGCATTATGCTTATGCTCATAACAAAGGAAATCTGCAGAAGATGTTAGCGATGCCTCCACATCTGTTTTTTTTTAGGATTTATGGCGGGCCGTTTCGCAGCTCGTTTTTTCCCCCCCTTTCTTTTCCTCTCCTCTTCTTTCCCTTACTGTGGCTTTCTTTACCGTGGCAACACTTGATCGTTCTTCAGCCGTCTAGCTTCCTGGAAAGTGGCCGTATTTCTCCGTCTGCCAAGAGCAGCTCCTATCAGTATGAAGGTGAGCGTGCTGATCTCCTACACTGTGTATGATGCTTCCTGGATTGATTCATTAAGCCAGTGCTCAAGAACAAGCCTTTGTTCACAGAATCAATAGGGACTTTTATAATCAGCCCACTTCCTTGAATTTATTTGATTTTTTGCCGTTTTTAAAATCTATATCCATGTCCCTATTCTCTTGTTCAAACACTGAAAACCCATTACTTTTATGATGAACCTCCTCTATCCATCTCTCTCTCTCTCATTCAATCACTCACTCTCTCACTCCTCTTCTCCTCCTCTTCCTCTTTGGCTTTCACTCAAACCAGGAGAATGTGTTGGGGTCAGCATGAAATTCCTTAATGTATGCTTGGCATGTAGCCACACTCTTGGTGGGAACATGGGACTTTCAGAAACAACACAAGATTTAAGACAAGGTTCTGGAAGCCCTGGCATTCTCCAGGGAACTGACAACTGAGTACAGAAGTACTGGCTCATTACTGAGCTACATGTACTAGAGATATGGATTCACTAGATACCCACAGCCCTTTCAGATGCCAATTACAGATGTTAATATACTGCAATATCTTTTTTTCTGGTCGGACTCTATGCTTCTAGATATTTTATCACAGAGCTGTCAGTGCTGTAGCGCTATTTGCAGTGCTGTGTAGTTTTATTTTAACTACGCGTCTTCAGCTTGGTTCTTATATTCCTAATTAAGATCTTGCAGTTGCTTTATGGGCACTGCATGCATGGGTTAGAATTTGTGTTTATTTTCAAAGATGCAGCTTTCAATATTGAGAGTGTTTGCATCATTTTAATGACCGCGTTGGTAACTGACGCTGATTAGAAGCAGACTGATCTTGTTCTTAATGAATTAATTAAGATCTAGGGCACTTCCGAACACACAGTCATGATCGACAAAACACCAAGGACTGTTGTTTCCTTGTAAATGCCCTCCAAGTGTGCAGTGTAAGATTTGTCTCACTTTCAGACACCTATAAAATTGCTGCGCGACCTCTTCTATCCTGCCGACACGCTGATTACTCTCCATGTCCTTCTGCTGTATGTCTGTGAAAGTTTGTCCTGAATACCAAAATATCCCCGTAATTGTAACCAGGGCAACATCGGGCACTGGTGGTGACAGGGTGACTCACCTCGTTCGAAAGTTAGCTGGGTGAGGATGCCCGTCATACAAAGATAAAAAGTCGTACTCCTCCTCCACAGCGAAAGACTGAAAAACTATGTGAATTCTGTTGCGCTCCTCTGCCACAATAACCCACGTACAGTTGGCACCGTTGGGATATCCATGAGGGAATCCGGGGCTTTCGATGGTGCCGTTCCTCCCTTTTAATGTTCCCCCACAAGTAAAAATGAAACCTGCAAAAAGAAGAGAGAGAATAAGGCATGAGATTATTGACATGACCTTAACTCGCGGATTATATGAAATTACAGCAATTAGCATTTAATATCCCCCTTCTGTGATTGCTATAACATACAGCACGACACCGATAATCACCCATGTCTGGTTTTCTCTCATTCTGCTTTGTGCATGTGTGTGTGTCTTTGTGTGTGTGTGTGTGTGTGTGTGTGTGTTGTGCTTGCATGTATGTGCAAATGTTAAAATTAACTATAATGGCCTTTTGCATCCTGGTGTGAAAGAAAAATTGGCAAAATTCAATTCCCAAGACAATGACTGAAGCAGCACACAAGTCAGGCTACAACACTTTTAGAGCTAAGAGTTTCATTTCATGGCTTATGATTTAAATGGAAATGAGACAGGCGCTCTCTGCCGTATTTCGGCCATCATAATGCAGTTTACAGTACGTCGAGCCCAGCGCCACATACAAAGCAGCTTTTTTTCTGACAACTCAGTGAGTAGACTAGTAATGACAAAAGAAAGTTAATTGAGATTTACTGTTTATCCTCTCCACACCCCTCAAGAGGTAATTAGCTTTTCCGTTATGGGGATGTTTTTTGCAGGCGTGTGTTTGTGTGCGTGTATTTACTGTGTGTGTGTGTGTGTGGTTGACCGTGAATACTGAAAGGATATCAGGATAAACATAGAGCCCTGGTGGCATTGACTGGACCCCCTACCACTGTTCCATTTTCCCATTTTACAGTTTTTATTCTGTATTGTGTGGGAAAAAAATAAAAACAAATAAACAAAAAAGAAGAAGTCTGCCACTCAACAAAGGCATTGGGTGGCTGTCAAAGTAATCCATGAATGCATATTTCAAAAATGAACACAGGCAACACACGCCAGCTCTTGCATTGGAGTTTCAATAGGAATAAGCTGGAATCCAAGGTCGTGACCTTTGAAACCATATGATCATGAAAACCTTATGAGAATATCCAGAGAATATATATACATATATACATATGTCTATATTTTTTTTTACTGTAAATTAGCAAATAAAGAAAGGACAGTAGTCCACTCCAGTACACACTTGAATATTCTGTTTGCCTGGTGCTTCAGTGGTTGCTCCATGTGCAACAATCCCTGCCTGCTGCACTTTACTTATTTATTAACGCCAAGGGGATTCTCCGTTTCCCTATTATAGTGTTAGACTGTCGCCATTCCCACTGGAGATAATCTTTGCAGCACATCATGCAAAGAAAGTGTGTGTGTGTGTGTGTGTGTGTGCTTGTGTGTGTGTGTCGGGTGGAGGGGAGGAGGGGGGCATGGCTGTTAGAAATGAAGTCAATACTCCTCACAGATGCACCTCTTACAGCCCCATTCAATGGCATTTGCATTTACCCTTGACTGGTAAACAAGTGAAGAAACACAGGGGTCTGTTGCCTCTAGCCCAATCAAATTAGGTTAGAGAGAAAGGATTTAACCATTATATGGTACAACTATGATAAGCATGTTGTAATTATATTTACATAAAGCACTAACACTCAGGGGACAAACAATATTATGTTTACGGACCGCAATGACTTGGAGGTAAAAACGTGCGAGATCCAGTAATTGAAGAGAGGAGAGGAAACCAGGACTCCGTAATCTAATTCAGCAAATGGACAGAGCTGAAAAACAACCACCGAAAGCCTATATTGTAAAACTAAGGTGCCACATCCTCGAGGGCTTCCCAGCGTTTAACACAGGCTCCTTGTGGTAAATTCTCACCACTG
>JASCQY010000010.1:1862806-1864038 GCA_030264315.1 Sardinella tawilis
ATTGTAATGAAGTGGATTGAGAGGATCTGACTAGACGCGCTCTCACCCTGAGCCTGGGTGGCCCTGCCATTTAACTGCCCCCTCAGTGATCATTATACAGCTAGAAAAGATGTGGACCATGATAAGAGCTCAACATTCAATATTCATTTATTGTCATTTTCTCATGTACTGGTGTACGCAAAATAATAATGAAATATCCCAGCCCCTTTCCTTTGGTCAGTCCCAGAGAAACCTATCTTTGGAAAAATAAATAAATAAATAAAACTGGCAACAAATAACAACAAATGGGCTTAAAAGGAACACTTAATAGAAGTGTGCTGAGTGCTGGAGGTTTAAAGTGCCTTTGGGGAGTGGTGGTGGTGGTAGTTGGGTGGTAGAGGGTAGAGAGGTAAGAGAAATATACACAGGGAAGGCATGGAGGCAATATGGAATTTTTTTTTGCATTCAGTTTTTTTTTCCAACTTATTCCTATTCAAATTGTTTTTATTTTGCTTTTGTTGTGTTCGTGTTTTTTTTTTCTTTTCCATTTTCATCAGAAAATACTGCCTAGCGGCCCCATGCTTTGTCAAGTCCAGTGTAAAAGGATTAGCAAATAAATCCATAAAGTCATTTATAACCACACATCAGCTCCAGGTACTGCTTTCTCTTAACTATGACAGGCTCTTTTGCACTGTCTGTATTTATTAGTGCCTGACCTTGCGGGCAAGTTAGCCAACGGGGAGTCAGATTGATCAAAGTAGTGGTGGTAGCCCTTTGAAGCCCAGTAAAGGTCAACCTAAAGCTCATGTCGGCAAATAGAATGAACCCCAATCATACGACTGTTTCAGGATATGGTGTGTGTGTGTGTGTAGTGGTCTGTACAACGGCAACAAGCAATGCACTGTAGAATGAACTAGAGTTTGTGTCTCGAGCATTAAGACTTGTTCACCAGCCTTGAACACTGTCAAGGACAAGTAAAGCTACTGTAGCCTACAGTATACCAATTCTGCTATAGCCACATAATTGCTCTCTATGATAGCAGGGGACTAGAGAAAAAGCATGAGCTTCTCTGCCAAACCATGAGCACATTCATATCCTGTGAACCAGGAGGAATCCATACATCTATCATACAACTATAAATAAACATAAAGGCTACTGAAACTGATAATATATTGTATATAGATAGATTTCATGTTTACTAACAGTGCGCCTGCGCACGCAGACAAGGGGCAGAAGGCTACACCCCGCCATAG
>JASCQY010000010.1:1873788-1884124 GCA_030264315.1 Sardinella tawilis
GGGTTCTACCAGCTACTCAGGCATCCATTTCTTCCCTCCTTCTCTCACTAACCATTCCCATCACTGACTCGAGTTGTGCTCCGTGTCACACTATTCCCGTTCCTCAAAGTGGAGCCCTATTGGGTGACATGACCCAATTCCCAATTCCAATTCCCTGATTGACAGTTCAGATGGGAGCACAGACTAGGGCGTCAGTCCACTGTGTGTCCAGCGATCATCCTGCTCCTTTGATGAGGCTGAAGGGGACTCCTTCCTTGCTGCCGGCCAGCTGTCCCTGTCCATCACTGTGGTCAGCTTTAAATACCAGCTCCCCCTCCGTCCCTGTGCACAGAGCCAGAGTACAGAGAGAGGCAGGCCAGAGAAATGGAACTGCTCACCGCGTTAATTCAGCAATAAATCACCAAGGGCTGCTATAGAAGAGGTCTCTCGGAGGGAAATGGCCTCGATTGAGCCCACATTGACTTGGCTGCAGCGTCACTGCAATCATTTGCTGGGGGCCCAGCCTGTTTTATTGGCCATAAAGATGAGGCTATGTCAAGTTTGATTTTTTGCACTTTGCCACATGCTCTTTTTTTTTGAAGAATTTATAGAGGTTTGGAAAAAAAAGAGATGTCCTCGATGCTGATTTATGAGAAGAGTGTCTGTCTCTTTCTCTCTCTCTTTCGTAGTTAAAGATTGTGCAGGATCCAGAATCTCTGCAAAAGCTGTCTGTCACCAATAAGGAGAACGGAACACAAAGATGCAACTGTGTACAACTGCATGTGGAGATAAAGGAACAATAAGATCTAATTCAACTTACAGTAGCATGCTGTGCACATGGTAACTGGTAGCCTAAGTGGTGTCACAAGTACTGTCACACACCGACAGGTTGTCACACGTGATGTTTTGTAATGATCTGTGTACTAGACTACTGTACATGCAAAAGCTGCTTAGGGAAAATATGAACAATCGAAGGTCTAACACATGACGAACAGTAATGACACAAGCTGCCGTGTTGGTATTGCAAAAGAAAAAATAGCACTGTTTCGAGTCAGAGGACCTGTGACACGCCTAAGTCGCTCCAGCCTGATTGTGTTCGCCTTTTTTTTTTTTTTTTTTTACATTTTCATCAGCAGTAAAACTGCAAAATCAGGCTGGTTGTGGCGTTCATCATTCTTTCACGGAACACAAGACAGAAGAGAAGAGGCAAGGAGGAGAGACATCTCAGTTACACTCCATACTTCGTATAAATCACCGCCCTTGTGGGATGATGGGCTTTGGTCCTGAAGGAAGAGGTGGCCAAGACATTTTTTGTGACATTGTGAACCATTATGCCATGAATCAAGTCCATTTAGACTTTCTGAGGTAGACTTACTTTACTGAATGAAAATGAACCCAAAGTGGGCAACCTAACTTTCATCATTTTTGATGTTCTTCTCTCGTTCTTCTTCTCTTTCTCTTTTTCTCTCTCTCTCTCTTCCTTTCTTTTTCTTCGTTTCAACTTGTTTTCTTAGCCTTCAGCCTAGGTTTAATACAGTGCCTGGAACAGGCAGGAGCTCTTTCCGTTTTACAGGAGGATACTTTGGATGGCTGTTCAAGTTAAGCACTTTCCTCTGGGGGCACAGCTACAGTGAAAGCCGCCGAGCCACGGCAGACTGCAGCAGTCTGCAGCTCCGTCAAGTTTACCCAAACTGTGCTCAGTGGTGATATACTCGCCTGTTTTACCTGGTTACAGTCTGCCTCAGTCCCCAAGATAAATGCATCATTCCCTGCTATTTTTATTATTCAATGAGACCTTTTACTCTGCACCCGACAATCATTTCCTTCCAGGCTTATCTACCATTCAAGCGAAAATTTATGTTGAAACAGGTGTGTAATCAGCATGTGACATGAAGATACAGAGTGTCGATTTGTTCTGAGGTGTCATGCAGACTAATGTGCCCGTCCAGCAGACATGGAGCGCTACGCCAATCTGTTCCTGTTGGTTTCGTCTCATGGACAGGGGATCTCTGTGATTCATTTGGCTGTGGCTGAAGTCACCATCAGGAAGAAAGGGTTTGAAGGTACCAAAGGGAGGTGCTCGATTTACCCAACTAAGCAGCCAGAGTCCACTGAACCTCACATCTTTGGCCAAAATAAACCTTAATGAAGCATTTTATCGCGCTGCTTTTAGGCGTGTGGTCTGTTGATGGGACCAGTAAAGCTCCAATAAAATCTCAGACTGTAAAACAGAATCTCTTTTTCTCAACTCTTGTATAATGTATTGCATTGGCAAATGAACTTTCTGCAAGAAGGAAAAGAAACGATTATTCTCCATATTGTATTGGTTGCACCATTTTCTTTTACTGTGTAATATCTTTGTTCTGTCTCATCAAAATGCAAATCTGCGTGCATCACAATTTTCGATTTAATTAGCTCCCTTTGAATAATTGTTCAATTTGTAGCCTATCATCCAATTGTGCATGTTGTTTTGAAAAGCCAAAGAAATGTTACCTTTCCAAATTGCTCTTGAAACTTTCAAATTGCATCCTCTTCTTATTTCTTCTTCCTCCTCCATTGTGGCTGCCCATAGCCTGCAGTCTGTGCTCTCATAGGAAGTGCTCCGCTCACAGTTATAATGAGAGAATGATTACTTTCTCAAGCCCAAGCTGAGCATAGGCCCTGGTAGGAAACAAAAGGGAATCAACCACACCAGATTACTGTATTGACTTGCAATGCCGTTGCATCCGCTGAGAGAGAGGGGGGGAGAGAGAGAGAGAGAGGCTCAATGAAAGTAACTGATGATGAACCTGAGATGATTATTTTCTCTTCTTTCTTACAAGTACTGATTCGGCGATATTTTGTCGAAGCGCAGCGTAATTCTATAAACATTTTCTTTGTCACAGCACAGTGGATTTCGGCTCCATTTGCTAATGAAACTTTAATTGGAAACAGACCACATTCATTTGGCAACAGCTAAGTGCGCTAACAAAACATCACTTCAACAAAAGGTTTACAGTGTGTTTGCATTCTTCAGCTCAGGAAGCAAAGAAAAAAAATAGTTGAATCTGGAAGAAGGCCTTGAAATCAGGCCAGTACAGTAACTGAAGTCAGTCTAATGTCAATTGTTCTGCCCTGGAATAACACAGCCAAACACGATGCCAGCCAGAAGCCATTCACTGTGTGGTGCTGAGAATACTTGCTGGAACTGATGTTCAGACAGAAACACACAGAGGCAGGCAGACAGACAGACAGACAGACAGGTCCAACCCAAACAAGGATAATTGCAAAGATTGTGATCACCACAGCGAGAGCCCCAGCCTTTGAACTAGGGAACACTTCATTTCCCCTTCTTTCTACTGAGGTCTTTCCTGCGGTATTTTCTCAAATCAAGCTGCCACAGAGGCATACAGGAGCCTAATCAAAGTTGACCCCATGAAAGCGCGTGCTGTTCCCCCCTCCGCCCCCCGCCTCCCTTTGGAGTCCTGGCAAAGATGCACTGCGGGGATAAGGAGAATTGCCGTCGCCGTGTTCCAATGAACCTGTCCCATTTACCCCCTTATTGAGAACTAAATAATTCCCCTCACCTACCGAGAAAAGTGTAATAGCTATTCCTAGACTAATTGGGCATTGGCTGTCTTATTATCCTATTAACATCAATTACGCCATAATCATCGCGAGGCGGTTGGCAATTAGATGTGCATTAATACTATGTATTAAAATCACTGTCTTTGCATTTGCCACCAGCTGTGTATGGCTTTAAAAACTCAGGGGAGTTGTAGGCCTACATGTATTCCCCTCACATACTGTGCTGTGCGCAGAGAGCACCTCAACACATGAAATAGCCAATTGAATGTACGAGTATGTCTGAAAAAACACGCTTTGTGCTTAAAACACGCTTCGTGCTTAAAGTGCGCGGTCATGTTATTTTTCTCTCTCGGGAGCTTTTAAGATCCATCATGGAAACATTCTCTATTTTTATGAGTCAGGTGAGAACGACAGCCATTTAAAACTGATAGATTCTTGCATAAAACCATAAATCAGCCGCACGCACGTCTCACAATATGACCATTTGTTATCGCTCAGTATTTTTCCACACATTTTTAGTTGCAATTTAGATTTGCGGTACCTCTTCTTGCCGTAGGCTTCTTGTTTCAAAGTTGGCACCCACTCACACGGCTGGCTTTCCCGTGGATATGGTGGCATACCCAGCCTGACTAATGGTGCCAGCAGCAGCGTACTCATACTTCAGGATGCCCGCCCGCCCCAGCTTCAGTCACTCTCTGACAAGCACTGCTGGGCCATTGCAGTGCATTTTACAGGGCTGTATCAAGTTCTCGTAATTGCTGTAGCAATGCTTGTCAGAGCGTTTGGCTCGTGGACCTGCAAATACCTCCCCAGGGAGAGCACATGCACAAAGCACAAAGTTATTTATTTGTTTTATTTTAATGAATATATCAGTGTGTGTGTGTGTGTGTGTGTGTGTGTGTGTGTGTGTGTGTGTGTGTGTGTTTGTGTGTGTATGTGTGTGTGCGCGTATGTGTGTGCGTGTGGTCATGACGAGAGACTCCATTTGTTTCACTGCTACAAAGCCACAATCCAGAGACAAAAGGTCACATTCATTGCATACCTTCAGCCAGACCCAACCTCATTGATGCCTGGGGTCCCTGTCTGCATAAAGCAAGGATTAACCCTGTCCTAAGCCCCCACTTCCACTCCCCATTGTGCCTTTGGAATGCCCTGAGGTACTGTGGAGGATTGTGTGTGGTGTGTGTGTGTGTGGGTGTCTGTTTGGTGGGTACGTGTGTCTGTCCGTCTGTGTGTGTGGGTTGGTGTCTGTGTGTGTCAGTGTGTCCATCTGTCTGTCTGTAAACACTTCTCGTGGCATTTGTCAGTCATCACCCGGCACTAGTTGTGTTTGTTGTGGCTCTGGCGACGTCAAGCTGGGCCAATCAGACCCTTTTGTTCTCCCCCAGTTGAAGAGCCGCTACTGGCTTTGAAGTGGGCAAACATTCCTGTCTCCAGCCCCCCCACCCCCATCACTCTCTTGGCCACCCCCACGCCAGAGGCCTGGGCTGGGCTTGCTATACTGCAGGGTTTTGGACCCAGTAAGCATGGAGGACCCTAACCCAGCCCTAACACTAGCCCGACCCAACCCCAACACTAAGCCCGACCCAACCCTAGCCCTAACGCCAACATGCTTCTATGTACATGGACAGCATTCAGTCAGTGTGTTAATTGTGTTGTTAAGTAATGCATGTAATAGAATTTCATGATTCCAATGTGCGTGTGTGTGTGTGTGTGTTTCAGCTTGTGACTGTGACCCCAGAGGTACGGCAGAGCCCCAGTGCAACAAGATGTCGGGTCACTGCGTGTGTGTGGAGGGCGTGTCGGGCCCCAGGTGTGACACCTGTGCTCGGGGGTTCTCGGGCGAGTTCCCCAACTGCGTGCGCTGCCATCAGTGCTTCGCCGAGTGGGACGCCATCGTAGGGGAGCTCACCAACCAGACCCACCGGCTGGTGCAGAAGGTCAACGGCATCAAGGCCAGCGGCATCACGGGCCCTTACCAGCAGACCATAGACAGCATCGAGAAGAGCGCCAGCTCCATCCGACACCTCCTGGCCCAGAACCCGGCCACCCAGCCCCTCACCGAGCTCCAGGAGCTGATCGAGCAGGCCACGTAAGTCCCCCAGTCCCCCCGTCCCCCAGTCCCCAGCCTACACAACCAGCTCCAGGTCCTCCTCTTATTTGGCCAAATGCGAAATGAACCAATTTGATTTCATTTGATTTCATTTGATTTGAACACATACAGGTGAATGTGACAGATTATAGCCCAGGGGCTAGTTTCCATTTGTAGCTCAACATTAGGCAGGTTTGATGTTTAAGTGTAAGTGTAAGTGTTTCTCAAATGTCCTTGTCTAAACAGGGATCTGGTGTCGGAAATGAGCAACAAGTTGAATGTGACTGAAGAGGCTCTGGAAAAGGTTTCCCAGGAGAACAACGCGACGGACACCAAACTCGACGGCCTCAGAGAGGACGCTCAGAAACTGGAGCGCACCGCCAAGGAGCTTCTGGAGCAGGTGGAGTTCGTCAAGAACTCGGATGTGCGGGGTAAGTACACCAGTCCCCAGTCAGCTACAATTTGTTTTTATTTATTTACATGCTAGACTCTTTTTGTTTTTATCCAAACTAAGAATCCTAAAACACTGAACCATAGTCAACATGACTGTCGCATTTCAACCTGTTTTCTTGTAACTACTCCCACTGATATGCCTCAGTTTGCCTTGGGTATTTTTAAAAGCGCTATATAAACAAAGTTATTAATTTATTGTTACTATGTAGACAGAAAGTATCTAATTAAATGAACTTGAATATTTGGAGATTAGAGAGAATGAAGTCTAAATTGTTTTCTTGCAGGAGCCACAGATAGCATCACCAAGCACTTCCAGCAGTCCGTGTCGGCGGAGGCCCGGGCCAACGCCTCCAGCAGTGACCCAGGCAGCGCGGTGGAGCAGTCGGCAGGCCTGCGGCTCCGAGTGGAGCAGAGGATGAATGAGACGGGAGAGGAGTTCCTGAGCAGGCAGGAGGAACACGCCAAGAGGCTGGATGACCTGGCTGGCCAGCTGGAGACCCTCAGTCTGGCCGAGCTCAGCGAGAAGGTAGCAAAGCCAAAATGAATGCTGTCCTCCTTCCATCACTGTGGGGGGTTTAAATAGTCATAAATGAACCATAAATAGTGTTTTTCAGAAGTTACATTTCTTCTTTTCTATATCAGTTCTCCTCTCAATCCCCATCAGTAAGTAACACTGCTGTGTGTGTGTGTGTGTGTGTTTGTCCTGTTGTGCGGCAGACGTGTGGGAGTCGTGCGGGCTCGGAGGCGTGTGCTGACTCCCCGTGCGGGGGTCTGAGCTGTGTGGACGCCAAGGGCAACAGGAAGTGTGGAGGGGAGGGCTGCGATGGCCTGGCCACTCTGGCCTCCATTGCCTGGCAGAAGGCCAAGGACTTTGAGAAAGACATTGTCAGTGCAATGGAGGAGGTGGACAAGCTGTCAAAGCTGGTAAGCTGCCAATTAGTTGACACAGCTGGAAGGGTTGCCATAAGGATTCTTATTTTATTAACCCTTTCATAGCATTCTGCCTTTTAGAGTAATCTATATTATTAAATACTTGTCTATGAAAAATTACACAACATATGTTAACTATTGTGGAATATTCCGGAAAACTTTTCTCATGCCACTAAACTTGTTTTTGCAGGTTTCAGAGGCAAAGGTCAAAGCTGATAAAGCCAAACTGAGTGCTCAGGATGTCCTGTTGAAGACCAATGAGACCAAGAAGCGCGTAGACCAAAGCAACGAGGAGCTTCGCAACCTCATCAAGCAGATCCGAGACTTCCTCACTCGTATGTTGCCCCCGCCCCCTCTCTCCCTCTATCTCTATCTCTCTCTCTCTCTCTCTCCCTCTCTCTCTTCTCTTCCTCCTCTCCTCCTTTGGGGGAGTGCGTCTCAGCTCTGGCTAGTGTTGGGGATGGCACTGTGTTGATATCTGCTCTGTGTCTGCTGGCTGGCTGCTCTCCCCCCACTTAAGTGGCCCTCAGGAAAGAACCTTGAAGGGCATTACATTATGCTTGGAATGTTGGCGAGGGACCGATGCCCATATATGGCCTGCTAGCTTTAGCGTATAATATCCAGTGTATTAGTGTGTGTATAATCTTGGCATCAGTTGCAGTATCACACTGCTGCATGTACTGAAGCACAGACTGGGGTACTCTGACGGGGCTCCGTGTTGGCTCTTGACTCCCTGTACTGGCCTTGACTGTGTGTTCCATGTGACCCCAGAGGACGGAGCTGACCTGGAGAGCATCGAGGCGGTGGCCAATGAGGTGCTGGAGATGCAGATGCCCACCACGCCGGCCCAGCTGCAGAACCTGACCGATGAGATCCGGGAGCGTGTGGGCAGCTTGTCCAGCGTGGAGGACATCCTCAACCAGAGTGCTGCTGACATCCAGCGTGCAGAGAGCCTTCTAGAACAAGCCCGCAAGGCCAGGTAAGAGAGAGCAGGAGACTCCGAAATGAAGGACCGTCCACCACAGAGGCCATTGGATTTCACTGGTGATCTCTGGTGATTCTGGCTAACTACACGTGCAAGCTGCACACTGCTGCCACCTAGACGCTAGTTCAAGTACTACCATATTAGCAGTGTAGAGGCTTTTATGCCAAAGACAGATGTCTCCCAGATGCTGGGGTGATAGTTTTCAACTTTTATATTAACAGTCATTTTTTTTTTTTTTGCTGGTATATCTAGTGAAAATGTCTCTGCATTCATGGTTGTAGCTGTGTGGTGGCCCCCAGTGCTGACACTAGTTATTGTGTTGACAGCAAAGAGGCGACAGGGGTGCGGGATACGGCTGTGATGGTGAAGGAGGCGCTGGAGCAAGCTGAGAGGGCCCAGAATGCTGCAGCACAGGCCATCAAACAAGCCACCACCGACATCAAAGGCACACAGGATCTCATCTCCTCTGTGAGTACACACACACACACACACACACACACACAGAGCAAGGGCTGGGTAACTCCATTTGAGGCAGACACAGAAGTGGACTTACAGGATACATAGTCTAGACACAACACTCATTGGTGCATTATTTCATAGTCATGGAGGACTGAGCCTCTTGGTTCTCTCTACAGACGCATGGTAACACTTTATAGTAAACATCAAGTCAATAAAAAAGTCAAATACTGAACTTGGGAAAGAAAAGGTTATAAAGCCACATTAAAACAGAATGAAACAGAATTGGTCTCTTGCCAGATTACCTTATTAAAGACAGTACAATACTCTGCTTCATTAATAATGCACCTAGATGGCATTACTGGTTAGTTTGATATTCATTTGTAAATATTTAGTTTTACTGTATATTATTTGTTTTTGTACACAAGGTTGTTTCCATGTTATTCCTGATGAGGAACCTGGTGTGTTTTCTGTGGCAGGTGGAATCTGAGACGGCTCATTCGGAGTTCAAGCTAAACAACGCGACCCAAAGGCTGCACCGTCTGGAGAAGGACGTGGCCCTGCTGAAGGAGAAAGCCCTCAACACCACCAGCACCGCCGACAAGACTGAGAAGGACGTGGAGGACATCAACAAAGTGGCCGAGCAGGTCAAAAAGGTTGGAACACTCCTCCAGACATCATTTTCTTGGTTTATTTGTATTAAACTAAATCAATTCAGTTACATAACTTACATACCAAAGGATAATTTTCTGGTCCAGGAAGAGCAAATCAGAACATTACCTTATGCTTGCTGAAGACACAAACACTCTTGATAGGGCTATGTTTAAAACAGGTAGATGCAGTGCATAGCTGTTTCTGAATCCTCACTTGTGTGGTTCTGATTCGTCATGCGTTTCTCCAGGATCTGGACTCGGAGATAAAGGACAAGTATAACACGGTGGAGGGTCTGATTACACAGAAGGCAAGCGGCATTGCTGACGCCAAGAAGCGAGCTGAGACTCTCCAGCAAGAAGCCAAAGACCTGCTCCTGCAGGCTAGCGACAAGCTGCAGCATCTCAAAGGTTTGTTCCAAAGACTCGTCAGAACTATATACTGTACAGTCTAGTATATACAATAATCTCCAAATAACTTTTGTGGGAGTTTAAAGAGTGGATCCAGAAGCTGATATGTTCTGTGTGTCCCCAGACTTGGAGAAGTCTTACGAGGACAATCAGAAGACACTGGAGGACAAGGCCAATCAGCTGGTGGACCTGGAGAAGGCCGTGCGACAGCTGCTCCAGGAGATCAGCCACAAAGTCACCGTGTACAGCACCTGTCTGTTTTAACAAGAACCCCAGGAGAAACAGTCAACTAGAAACAGGCAGTTTACAACACTCACTGGGAATGACTTTTCTGAAAAAGAAATGTAAATTGACCTCTGAAAAAGAAATTAAATCGATACATACTAGGCTTGAAATGTAATGGTTTAAGAAGCCTTGAAAAGTAAAGGACAAACTATTTGAATAGGTAGCAGTAAGCAATATTGAGACAGAAAAATTTTAATGGCCCAAAGCCCTTGCATTTTAACTTCAATATTGGGAGTGATGTTAAATCCATTGGACTTAAAATTAGAAATTTAATTTATAAATGCCCACCAGAATTGGTCATTTCTTAATGCAAGATTTGTAAACCAAAGGTTTTATGCCAAAGAAAACTGAATAAAAGACTTTCCTACTTTCCTACAAATTGAGAGGGCATTCAATGTTCATTCTAGACTCTGTACAGTAGTTTTCAGATTCCTTGTCGTTATGACGTACTGTTAGCCTGGGAATACCCATGCTGCCTTGCGCACTCGTTCCGAATTGCTAGGCAGCCTGGAGACCATGGCCGAAATT
>JASCQY010000010.1:1983300-1995800 GCA_030264315.1 Sardinella tawilis
ATCTGTTGGGCCTGTAATTAACCCAACGTTAAACGTCTACAAGAGCAAAAACAAGGATGGTGCAAACACACATTCCCAATTGAAATTTGTTCCCCAACTCCTTCCATACTAAACAAAGTGGCTGTTCCACTGAGCCACATAGAGCATCATGCCATGCCTCATGAGAAGGGGCTTCACAGCACCTTTCCCCTAAACATCTCCCCAGGCATTTAATGGCACCAAAGATTCTTAAATATTGGCTCCTTCTAAACTCTCTGATGGTACCTATAGGCACTAGGTCTGTTGTTTACCGACTGTGGTCAGTTGGAGACTGTGAGTGAGTGTGTGTCGTGATATCTTATGTGTGAGTATATGTCTGTGGACAGTGTGTGTGTGTGTGTGTGTATGTCTGTGTCTGTGTGGACACCATTGCCCGAGTGATACTCAGGGTGAGCACGTGCGGATTCCACTTCCTGGGCCGTATCGGCGACAAGCCCACAGTCTCCGCTCCAGCGCTCTCAGCCAAGAAGAGAAGAGGAGAGGAGAGGCAATCGGCAAGAGCCAGCGGGGATCAAATGCCAGGCCCAGAACCGAGAGCTCACAGCATGTTCCTAATTAAGAGCTGCTGCCAGTGGAGAGATGGAGTGAGTGGGAGAGAAAGAAAGATACACACACACACACACACACACACAGGGCTGTACGGCGTGAAGGCAAGCTGACGTGAGCTTGTGAGATGTATTTATAGCGATGGATTTAATCCCAGGCCCTGGCTAAGCCTTAGTGAGAGGCAAGCCAGGCAGCCACCGTCTCTCCACCCCCCTTCTGTTCCGAGGCAGAGCCGGGTAATTGTGGGGAGCAGTGAAAGTCAGATAGTGGCGTAGTGTGAAGGCATGTAAAGCACACACACACACACACACACACACACCTACGCACGCACGCACACACACACGCACGCACAATAGAGTCCATTAAAATAACATGGCTTAATTTTTATAGGTAGGTGATGTTGGCGAATTGTTAGGGAATTGTTAATTTTGGTCAACAATCCCTGGCACACTGAAACCGGTATATCTGTGACACCCGAGAAAGAGGGATTGGTTGGGGTTGGAGAGGTTTGCGTAATTAGGCTACTTAAGAACAGTCATCTGCAATTTGATTAAAATGAATGTACCATTATGTACCGCTATGTGGTACATCTACCATTTAAATTTAAAACTTGCAGTAGCTCAAGTAAGCCATAAGATAAATTAATACTCAATAAATGCCAAGAAGGAAGAGTGGAAATAAATAGATCACATTTTTGAGTTCCCTGATATTCCTTTGTCCACAAAAATATCTAATTTCCTGATTTTCCTTGTGTGGAACAGGCTGTATTGAAATTCCATGATTGTTCAGAAATTCCATGACCTGAGAGAGCCCTGATCATCATTTTTTTTTTTTTTTTTTTACACATGATGAACTGTACAAATTCCTAAATACCCCTCCCACAGTTGATACTAAAATTGGAAATGTACAGCTACATTTTGCCCTGGCCTATGAAAAACCATTTACCATACCCAATGCCAGCCAAGATTTTCATGAAAACCTTCGCCAGTATTTTGTACATCGATGATAACACGGCTTAATTAATCCAAATCTAAAGCTTCCAGCAAATTCACCCTTTTGCCAAAACAATGTGAAGAAAAAAAAAAAGTTATCAGAGAGACAATACAACAGGAAACAAGGAAAGTCACAGGAGCTGTGAATGTCCCTCCAGCAAAGCAAAGCAATGATCCCGTTCCAGTTACTGTAGTCTGAGGCTTTAGACAGCGCCCAGAGCAGACCAGTCTGCTAGTCTCATGACTGAAGGAGCCGTGCCCGTTTCACGTGCTGCCCAGACATTGTACCCTGCATCACATTAACCACCCACCCGCTGCCAACTCCACTGCCAGGGCGAACCAGTGCCTGTCGCCATGCTTCGTTACCTTCTTCTCCACTCGCTCACACAGACGCCAGTGAGTGTCTATGCTTTGGGCTTTAATGAAGAGTTTCAGTGAACTGTTCTAACAACAACATGCTGGGCCTGATCAAATGCCAGACAATCATCCAGCTCCTGATTTCGTTTATGAGGCGCTTCATAGACCATCAGTGCTTAGTGACCTCATCCAGCTCGTGTGATTGGACCTCAAATCATCCAGCACTAACTGGCAACCGCAGCATCCAGGTAAACATCGGCTCCGTTTTCAGGAGAGGGGGAATTTTGGGAGTAAATTCAACCTCCTCATCTGGCAACCCGTGCATGGCTCAGTCAGTTGGCGGAGCCTGGCGCCATCCACATCAAGGTCAAGGAATTCATTTCCAGCGGGCACACGTACAGTGAAAGGCTACGCCTGACCCCAAGCTGTGTACACCCCTCTCTCTCCAGAACCACTAAAAATAAACTCCACAACATCACAAGACCACAACTTGGTGCCTCTTAGCGAATGCAGACGGGGAAGCATTAGAGGCTGGCAGATTTACTGGGAATTACGACCTCGTTTACTGAGGCAAACTCTTCCGACTTCCTCCTCACATCGCACTCCCAGTCAGTGGGGATGGTACGGGGAGACTGCTGCTTTCCAACCTTTCCCACCGTCTCTGCCATCTGGTTTCCAGATTCACAGCTCTCAACTCCCATTACTTCCGATGGCAGAGCTACACGGAACGCTACAAGCTACACATAAACCCCCAGACCCGCAAACCAAAGCCTGCTGTATTCACACCCTCACCACAACAAAAATAAAAAGACAAGTAGAACCGTATGTGAATCTTACGGCCTTACCATCTTGGTGTGAATAGACGGGGATTTACCGTAGGTCAACAAACATTTGGGATACACTTAGCAACATCTGTTTGCATACACCTGAATGTGTACACTACCTCTGTTCTCTCTCAAGCTGCAATCCAATCATGGAGCTGGAGTTATTTATACAACTCTAGAATGCATGACAACCATCTCTGTGACTCCACAGCTAAAGCTAGAGAAGGGTCGCTAATTTGGTGCGCCCGAGTAACATACCTAGCAACCAGTCTCTGTTAAAAATTTTACAAGACTCCTTACGGAACCTTTTCCCAGTATGTAAAAGACCTAATTAGCAACAGCATAATGATGATAAGAAAGCCCATTGCCAAGCACCATGGGAGGCGAGGCAGTTTCCCTATGGTTCCCTCATTAATGAAAGGAGATGAACTCAGAGCACGCAGATAACATCATCACAAATTCACTCGGCGAGTGCTGGGAAACCAGGCCCTTTCCTTAGTAATAGCAAAAGCCAGTGTTTTCATTAGCTTCCACCACATGCAGTGCAATTCATCGTTTGTGCATTCCAAACGAGAGGCCTTAGTCTACTCAAAAGATTCCCCCCCCTGCCACCCCCACCGGTTGACTGAAGAAGCATAGGATGAATGCGGGTTGCTACACTGGTTTAAAACGCGTGATTGCAAAGTGCCCCCCGGCCATCAAACCCAACGCAGAGTCCAGCTCGAAAGGCACAGGAGTATTCGGTTTTCCAAGCAGGCAGGGAGTGTGTATCTGCCGGAAGCCAAATGAGACAGGGGCTTGCTCTGAAGCTCAGAGCCGTCGAGGGGCCATGCGGGAATTTCCAAACACGAGAATTCTCTGGCAAGGACTCAAGCTTGAAACAGAAATCCAAATTGACTTGTATCTGTGACTGAAGGCTAGAGACATCGCCTAACCTAGCATACAGTAGCATAGCATAGCATAGCATTACATGCAGAGGTGCAGGTTGAGGTGGTGAGGGAACTGTTTCATTTTCAAAGGGAGATTAACACAAACACCTGGGCTAGCTCTTTAGATGGTCACTGCATTTGTGGGCCATGCTGCACTCTCAAGCAGAGGTTAGGCTTATACCCAAGAGAGATCCTGAGTGTGTGCGGCATAGTTCTGATAATGGGGCGGTGAGGGATGGTTGAGTCTTACCCCAAACCCCATTCCCCTCAGGGCTCTCTCTCTCTCTACACACACCTCAGAAGACATGCTGGACAGAGATTGGCTTGGTGATAATCAAGATTCAGACTGGAACACACTGACCAAACACACACCGTTTTTTTTGGCCCAAATCCTGGAGGGGGGGGTCCAAGAATGTGGTTAAATGATAAACCTGGCTTAGTTCAAGGAATAAGACACCCAAACGTGAAATTAAGTCAGTCGGTCACTTAACTTGTCCAGGTTTGCCTCCCAACCACTTTTTAGGAATACACCCCTGGTCTTCTGGCCATAAAGTTAAGATTGATATTGTGATTTCTGTGTATCAGTCAAAATACTGTTGTTGTTGTTTTTTATTAAAATTAAATAAACAAAATGGTGCACAGAGGACAACTATGTTTTAGCCTGTCACAACCATAAATTATATTATCAACTTATTGGTACATGTAACTTAGGCCTATAATGAATCAGTCAGAAGCAAGAAAAAAAAATGTATTCCCCACCTGTCCCTAATCTCATAGCTGAGGAATATTTTGCAAAAACAACGCATCAACCTTGGTAGACAAACTGGAAATGTAATATTTTAATTATCCATGATGCTGCCATTATTATTTTATTGCACAATATTTCAGCCAGTCATGTTTCTGTCGCCGAAGTTGCAGTTTGCAGATCAGTTCCAGTGCTGCACCATGACACTATGCTATCCCACAAGCTGAGCTTTTAAAAATAAAGATAACTCTTCAATTGGTCACCGATTCCCTTTCGATCAGGAATCGCACGACCCAATCCCAGAACACTATCAGGCATGAAAGATGTTTTGCACTTTCGGTGGGTGGAGAGCTTCTGTTAGTGTTAGGGCGGCTGATGTTTTCAGAGCCTGAATGTGGTCCATCACAACTTCCTTGTTGTTAGTGCCCGAGCATAGGGGGACTTTGACACACAATGGCTTGTGGAGAGGGGAAAAAAACAATTACTTCCACCTAGTTAAACCACAGACTGCACTGTCTAGCCCAGGCCTCTACACATTCAGCTTATCCAGCTATTGGAGAGATACACTACATTTTGGGCATTAAACAGTAGGATATACCTTCCCAACATTTCAACTTTGGCATGGCCATCCCATCCCGTGTTTGTTATCCAGTAGGCAGCTGAAACTTCGCAGCGTTTAATGTCCACAGGCCTACAAAGTCAAAGCAAGGCCAGTTAACTCTGTGTGCGGGTTAGGAAACCTCATTGCAAAGGATTGGGGAGCAGTTAATGTGATTAGGCTCGTTAATAGGCCAAACTCAAGTGCAAATCCACCATTACATAATGCAACAGGCGACGACTTCCACGGTGACCGCACAGAACTTGTGCGGCTCTTTACCATGCGGAGAAGACAGGCGGACTACTGAGGGAACATAATTAAATAAAAACAGCTCAGCCTGCTTCACAAGACACCAATGCCTTTGACCAGCATTTCTAGGGTACAAATAATTGGCATGTTTCAGCAATGGCACAGAAATTGAAATAGAATTACAAATGTATCTCCAGTTCATTTGATACTGGCTACATGACCCAGTTACAGTCTTTGGAACAGCCTGCCACTGCTAGGACGTGGCTGATGTGTGCAATGACACAAGCCTTGCCCATGCCATCTAATAGGCTGTATGCATGCTTGCTCTTCTGAGGCCATTTTTTAAGTTTTGATCCAGCTTTAAAGTGCATGGCTTATCATTTATCAAACACCCAACACCATCAACTGATTCTGATGAAATTCTTCAGTGTCATCATAGCCTTCATATAATTTTTTTAATCTTCCAAGATCTGCCCACTGAGCCTTCATAAAAAAAAAAAAAAACTGTGAGACGAATTCAAGGGCACCATGAATGAATCATGGAGAAAAGTTTGCCCTAAAGGGGAAAACTGGGTTAGAAAGGATCAAAAACATTAAAACACAATTAGCCCGTCAGCCACTCTCTGGTTGTTCCTGCCTGCAAAAATGCAGCCATCCTTCCACTCCCCGGTTCTACTATTTATCGTACAAGGCAATGCTGCTGACCTGTTCAGCTGCTGTCTCGGCAGTCAAAACAAATCAAAAGCTAGCAGATCAAGGCTAACCAGGGGTGAAGCGCAGACTGAAGCGCTAGCACAAAGCCACAAAAGCACATCCTTGGATCACCCACAAAGCAGTTCGGTGAGCTCTGCTTCATCCCCCTGTCTGTCCGCCATTCCATCTGTTTGTTTGCCTACCATTGCCCCGCATCAATTGGCATTTTGTTCCTCACATTTGAACATGTCCAGTTTGAAGTGTGTCTTGTGTATGCCTGTGTGCCTATGTGCATGTGGTTGTATTTATTGGACATCTTAGTTTATTTATCCAGAAAGAAATTCTCTCTCTCTCTCTCTCTCTCTCTCACATCTCTATCCATCTCTATCTCTCCCACAGATTCAACAGAAATCTATAGGCTGTTCTTAAAAAGCTCAGCTCAGCTCAGCTGCCTTCATTCGGATTGCACCAGTCAATGACCTATGGAGACTTCCTTTAATGAGCTTGCAGCAGTGCAAACACAGTCCAGGGAGCGTGGGTGAAAAGACGACCTGAAGGAGCAATAAATTAACTATAAAGAGAGTTTACAATTCAGTGTGAAATGGAGGAGATTCAAATACAGCTGATAATTAATTCATCATTCTCGACAGTTCTTCTTTTTATTATTTTCACTGAAAAGTAGTGACTCTTCCGCAAACTTCCAGCAAACAATCAGTCGGCAATTTAGTGCAGAACAGGAGCTTGAGCAGCCAAAAGGTGAGATTGTAACAGGCCTCGACGGGAAAACTAATGTTGTCTTGTTGATGTATTATTCTCCAGCATTCCGGAACTACAAGCTAAACCAATAAAACAGATTTTAAAGCGTTTGGTAGAATCTTCCACTGTTAAAAAACAAAGCTGCTGTAGTTGCCGTCCTGCAGGAGCCGAAGGATGGGGTGTCAAAGGAGGAAAGTTGGTAGCAGCCCGTGTGCATAACCACTGCTACTCTTTACAGGAAGGGAGGGAGGAGAGCAGGGGGCAATGGAGCTTTATAGCAGAGAAATCTCTACCGCATACTCAGACAGGCTCATAAAACATCTCTACACACACACACACACCAACATTTCTACCCACCTTGCAGACAAACACTATCAGCATCCCAGAACAAACAGTGGAAAAGTCTCCCTTTGAAGGCTCTACTGTTGCTAGTGCAAAGCTCAGCAGTAGCACATGAACTGAAAATTACAGCCTTTCATTTTTCCTCTACATTCCAGGTTGCCGCTTAAGCACTTCTGTTCAGCACAAGCCAGCTATACTGACAACATTTTTTACATAACCTGAGGTACCCCGTACCTAAGGACATGTCCCTAGATTTCAGATGCTTCCTGCTTTTACGCCATAAATGGCATAAATGGCCAAGATGTTGAAGCTGTATCATCCTATAAGTATTTAGGCACTTTGATGACTGTCTTCATTTGACCTGAACTCCACCTCTCTGTGCAAGAGAGGGCAACACAGACTCTCTGCACTGAGGAAACTAGCCAAGTTTCAGGTGGACAAAGCATTGATGACACGGTTTTATAAAGCTTTTATTGAATCGATACTCGCATTCTCCATTATCTGCTGGCATGGAAATGTCGCCATCAGAGCGAAAAATGCACTTTCGAAAACTGTGAAGGTGGCCAGTAAGATTGTGGGGGTTAAGTTTGACAGTCTCACTGAATATCTTAATAAGCAGGTGTTCAACAAAGCCATCCAAATCTATAAAGATTCAGGGATGATACTAAGGGCTGGTACTGACAGGGGGCTACCGAGATGTTTGGGGGGCCTAAAATTAATTTCTGTCAGAGGGTCTAAACTTTTTAGCCGCGCTCCTGAGACCAACCATGATGCCCTGTGGCAACTGGCCAGTCCCTCAGCACAAATCATGCCTTTGTACTACTCTAGAATAATAACAACAAATCTGGCAACTGTGGGTCACATGGCACAGCATGTCTGCCAAACACCAAAACATCCCAAAACACCCAACCACATCGCCATGACGATGGCACGCAACGTCTTCCATGGCACGCAAGCGTCTCTCTCGCCATAAGCAAAAGGCAGACAGAGGGGTCAAAAGGTCAAGCTAGTGCGCAGCAAAAGTTCAGGCAGGACACAGGCGCAGCGAGGGGCACTGCGGCAGGGTCTGGGAAATGCCTGTGCAAACAGGGGGGAGGCCTCGTTAGGCCTCCTTTCCCCCCGCTGGCACCAGGACCTTTGTTCGGCCTAATCCCCTCCAGAGCTCATGAGCGACACACACAGCGCCCCGCAGTCGCCAGTGACAACACGCATGCGGCCTCCGGCCCACTGAGCTCAGCCGCCGCAAAACACGAGACGGGGGACGCTTTTTGGGGAATGGGGGTGGGGAGGTGGTGAGGGGTTCCACTTTCTCCTCCCCTACCCACCCCACCCACCCACACATTGCCCACCCCACCCTAGTCCCACGTCCGCTTTGAAAATGGGGCTTGTGGACCTCCAGTGTTGGAGCTGTCGCCGGGAACTCCAGAAAAACTGGTCCACACCATGGGCCTTGCATCGTTCCACTTTTATCACTCCAAAATGAACCGTCATGGAAGACATGCTGTAACCCATTTCTCACAAACGGTACATTTAAGCAATGACATTTAACATGGGACATTCTTTCTACCCAGAGGGCAGATAGCTTTGCGTAGAGAGCTCCCATAACCCCCAGAAGTGGATCACAGGTTATGCTTACAGCTGCACATCACCTTCCAACAAGCAAGAAGAGCAAAATGACATGAAATTTTGCAGGCCACAGAAAATGAACATACTGTAAGAGTAATACATTTCCCTGGGGCCAACAAATTCCATATTGACAACAACCTTTTCCAACACTGACGTCACAGTAACAAACAAGTTCATGGAGTTTCCCCGACCCCCTAATCCCCCTATTAGCTATCCCCTCAATCCTTTTATATCAAACCACACAGCAGAGGCAGTACAGCTCACGCGAACCCGGGGAATTATACTGAGGTCAGTGAGGTTGGTAATGATGCTAAAGCCAATACCAATAGTTTCATGTCCTTCCTTTGGGTTAGAGAGCCTCTCTGAGTAGTGATTAAGGTGGGTGTGCGCCTTCAGCTTTTTAAACCCACAACTGATGTAGTAGCCTATGCAACAGGTTGACTAAGACAGGCCACCAAGGCTTTAGAACAGTACAAGAACTTGGACAATCAGTCTAGTGGTCTAAGGCTGGTAAAAAAAAAAAGGCTTTCCTAAAGGTGAGAGAGTAATTCCTGTGTGATGCAACTCCACGCACATGCTCAGACAGTGCCATTTGTTTCCATCTTCCAAATTGCATTACAGTAAACTTAAAAACAGAGCGTCTCCGTCAGCCGTCTTGTGACTGAATTCACCGAGCAAGGCCAGGCCTCTTTCACAGGAGAGTGGAAAGAGTGAAGGCAGAAAAGACAACATTAGACTGTCACACAAATATGTGTACGTACACGCACACACCCACAAATAAACCATGAGTCATTTTACTGTAGTAGACCGTCATGTGCTATGGGTGGCAACTGCACTGTTACTGTGGTAGTAACGTTAACAGGCTGACGTTAGACTGATTTAGGGCATGAAACGGGCCATGCCAAGTTCACCTGTTGTGGATGGTGTTAAAAGAGGGTTAAGGAGGTAGACTTTAACTTACTTGTCATACTCTTCATTGTCCTTATCACAGCGGGCATCTTTGTGCTTCTGCCAGTCTTTGCCATGTTTGCATGTGGTGAGAAGCACCACATCCTCCGAGTTGTGGACGTGATACAGTGCATTCCTGGTGTCCGAGCCTATGCCCGTCAGGTACCTTTTACCCTTAAACACCAGCACATATTTCCTAAAAGGTGGTATATTATTGTATTTTAAATAACCCCTTTCCCCACCGGTCCTTGGGTGATCTTTAGAGAACAGAGGAATGGATATGTCGAAATTGGGTCTAAAGTTTTCTGTACTTATACTGGCCTTGGCAAGCATGGCCTCGCCAATATCAAAACCCAAATCCTCTGTGTAGTCTGGCCATGTCCCCGAGTACAAGTTAAATATTAGATGGTTCCGCCCGTTCTTCCAAATATGTAAGTTCTGGATCTTTGATTTCAGGTTGTGCACATACTGGGGAGACAGTTGGTCCCTATCCAAAGTGTCCAAGTTCAAAACAAACAAACAAGCTTGCCCGGGGTCTGATGTGTAAAATCTGGATCCTTCAATGGATGAGAGAATGTTTTGGTAACTTTCTGAGATTTTCTCACCCTTTTGCTGCGGATAAACGTAAACTTTAAAGCCATTCTTTTTACAAAGTGAAAAATCAAAGCAGGAGTCCATACGGCACCGCTTGCCCCTGTAGACCCCGGCATTTGCATCCCTCTTCTGCCTCGGCGACATGTGTCCGTTGTAGTCCTCGGTCTCAGACTGATCCCAGGGAATGAAAGGCTGCAGGGGGTCCGTAAAGTGGGGCCAGTGCGGACTCGCATGGTATCCACTGCGGCTGCGGTCATCACGCCGGTTCTGGTTTCTCCTGGACGCCGGGAGCTGTACCACTCCAAAGTAAAACAGTAAAACGACACATGCGCAGGCAGAGAATAGAATTAAATACCGTTTTTTGGCTTGCATGGGTCCTTTGGGCAGGGTCACGGTGTGCACTAATGAATCCAAAGCGCCCTGAAGTTTCTCTCTCACCACCTCCAACTACAGAGCTCCGCCATCTTCCACCAGCCTGCGAGGATTTTGATCTCACGTCTTCCACCTTCTTCTTATTCCGTTCCAAAATGCAGCGCATGTGGGCGACTTCTGTGGATCATGTACACCTCCGCTCCTCGGTTTGATCTGTGCTGTATCTAGCTGCGTGCAGTTAGACGATCCTCATCGGCTGACAAGTCAAGGTAGACCCGACTGCCCCTCAAAATGTTTACAAGTAATACGTGTTGAGCTCCGACGTTCCATTTCACTCACCTGGGGAGTTGCAGTGATAGCTAACGTTATAATAGTGGGCCACACTTGCTAGCTATCTTTAAGAGTTGTTGCCCGGTGCGCTACAACAGTAGCAGGGTAAAAGAAACCCAAACAAATCGGCCAAGACTTCAACGCAATTCTAACTGGAATAGATGTAGAGTTTACTTTCCAGAGGTCGTGTTGATGGTTTAGCCCAGTGCCCCAAGTTCGTTTTGCACTCTTTTCTTAAAGGCGGCCAGATTCCACTAACTATATTGATCTAGCCGGACAAATCCCTGCATTTCTAAATGTCTCGTCATATTCCCTTTATCTAGCCAAACGCACCTTTAGTTCCATTTCCATTCCTCAAGTTAGTCTCTGTGTCTGTCAGAAGTAATCAATCTTATAGTCATACAAATCGTCGAAAACCGTTGTTAGACGTGCACATTTTCATGCGATGTCACGGTATAGTATTTGACAGGGACAATCTCTACTCCAAAGACTAATTTGGAGAGTCTGTCTGCCTGCTCCGATTGTTTCACTCTAGCATTCCAATCCCCACACGACGGCCACTGAAATGACGTTCTTCCTTGGCGTATCAGGCATTCCCATTGGTTGTCGTCATATCCGTAAAAGGCGGGGTTTCCGCTGTACCCATTCACAATCGACGCTGGTTACTGTCTATGGTCACATGTGATTTAAAGCAACAATGCACCACATGATTGACTTGTTCAATAAATTAGAATACATGTACATAGGCCTATTACTCAATAAATCATACATACATAGGCTTACCACCTACTACTGACTTTAAGTTCTATTTATTCATTTAATACACAAGTTGCGAATGCTGTGGAATCAGAATTTTGAAGATAGACTAACACTCCAGCCTTGCACATAGGCCTACCATGAGACATTAAGTGATATCTGCTTAAACACACATGTAAGATCAAGTTGGCAAAGTACAGGTTTTTTGTCAGGTTAATTTGTGAAAAAAAAGGAAAAGGCTGATTTGTGAGCAGTATGAGATGTAACGTAGGCCGTAAGTGTTTAAAATGTTTAAAATGAAAATGAAAATGCATTTTCCTGAAAGACATCATGTAATGGTTAAAGTACTTTTATTATCAAATGTGGAATATTATGAAATTGACAAGACCTATGCTGTAGAATCTTGTGTTTTTAATTTCTTTACAATGGGTTTGAAATTGGAAGGCTTCCAGACATTACCAACAGCTGAGTGGATCCCAGGTTTGCTTGGAACGTGCCACTTAGACAGTGCTTAAGAAATTAGGATCCAGTAGGCTAGAGAGAGATGCTGCAGCCGCTGCTCCAAAGGCCCTGTCTTCAGAATTGTTTTCACAGCTGCCGGCATCTGAGCGGCTAGAAGTGATTTTACAGGACAGGACTGTAGAGCAGGCAAGGAGGAATTTCAGGGAACGTTCCTCGGAAGCTGTTCAGCCATATCCCTACACAGCAGCTACTACGGGCCAGCGATCAAAGCCTGGGCCTCTCCTCCTCAACTTTCGGTCCAACATTCCTTATATCCTCCCGCCCACCCTCCCACCCCCAGGA
>JASCQY010000010.1:2033669-2045364 GCA_030264315.1 Sardinella tawilis
ACCGGAACTATTCACGTTCGCTCCCGTTGTAACGTATTATGTTGCTCTATCTTGGTCAATATTCCATAATCTTTGCCTTCGCTATCCACCACAGCACCAGCAATAAGAGAGTGTCCAAGATGTCCTGCAGCAACACAAAGAAAGCGAGCATCCTTCTGGTGCGCAAGCTCTACACCCTGATGCAGTATCTGGGACCACTCCCCGACAGTGTTTGTCTCAGCATGGCCCTGTCATACTATGATGATGGTATAACCTATACAACCCTCCGTTTGTTGTCTGTCCTCATTTGAAATGTATCTACATGATCTACGTGTAGCTTACTGTAGCATTGATTTGATAGACTGCAAACCAGACACATAAAGCAGTTTTGAAAGCTGAAACTTAAACCTGAAACAAGAACCCAGATTCCATTTTTTTGGCAGCATTCTGGAAGGCCCTAATTTATTACCAACGTAACTTATGATACATCTTTAGATTTGTAAAACTATTACTTTTGATCTTGAAACTTGACCTGGAAATATAACTAGCATAGATTGACTGTCTTGCTTCTTTCCGGAAAATGATTGTTTGATGAAAATGATTGTGTGTGTGTGTGTGTGTGTGTCTGTTTTTTGCCAGTCACTCCGCATGAGTACCAGCCCCCAGGGTTCAAGGAGGGCACTGGTGAAGCCATTGTGTTTGAGAGGGAGGGCGTGAAGCTCACCATGGGTGAGGTAGTGACTCCCTTCCACACTCTCAAGGTGGACGTGACTACAGAGAGGGAGCGCCTGGAGCGGGTGAATTCATTGTGTATACCCACTTTACTGGATACAGAGATTGAGAAAATGTGCTACTGTAGCCCTTTCCTTTTGCTAAATTGCCCCTATGAAAAAAAATAATGCTGATAAAAGACGTGAAATGCAAATAATCAATAATTGTACGAAGCTGACTAGTCTCAACAAGACCTGGATCTATCATGGTATAGAACATTTCAAAACAGCTTGATGAGTTGTTCCCATGGGGCTTCCATTTTAACATTCCGTTATGTAATGTAAACATGGCAGAGGAGGTTTGAGAACCAAACCGAATGTTGAAATGGCCTATTTGCAGTTCGGACAGTGGCAAGAAGTCAGATATGTTCAACAGCACTGTAACATTGTCGAAGCTGAGTATTGTGTGTGTTCATTTTGTTTCTGGTACAAGTAACAAAATGCACATAATATTGACTTATCTATGCCACGGCAATGTTCTCATTGAAATGACATACTCTACATCACAAAAGTTTGGGCTCAATTGGAAATGCACTTGTTTTCCATGGAAACACTCATGAACGAAACCTAGCAAATGGCATGCAGTCGTTGTTAGAAATAGAATTAATAGCAATTAAAATAGTATTTAAAGTGATGAATGTGTTCTTTAAACATTGCTGTCATTAAAAAAAAAACACCTGCATGAAAAACAAATAATAAAATTACTTCACACAGATAGACGATGTCGAGCCCTTGTACAGCAGAGACAAACCAGCTGTGGAGGCATCAGAGGAGGAGAAGGAGGAGGAGGAGGAGACTGTGTCCATGTCCGCCACTGCTCGGCTGGTAAATTATCTAATGTTTGAATGTGAGAACAACCAATTCTGGAGCATTTCGTACCATAGCCATGTTGCTCAATGTCACCGAGTGCGGAATTTGGTACAACAAGCTTGTCCCTATCCGTTAGCCTATAGCCGCAAGCTTGTCCCTATCCGTTAGCCTATAGCCGCAAGCTTGTCCCTATCAGTTAGCCTATAGCTGCAAGAAGTTAACCTATAGCCGCAAGCTTGTCCCTATCAGTTAGCCTATAGCTGCAAGAAGTTAGCCTATAGCCGCAAGCTGGTCCCCATCAGTTACCCTATAGCTGCAAGTTCACTGTGTTCTGTGTTGTACCAAATGTTGTCATTTTTCTTTATTTTTTTCTACCCACCGCTCTCAGTGACCTCCAACAACAGGGCTGAAACAGGAGTTAAAATGCTCTGCCTTTTTCCTTTAAAAAACTCTGTTGCAAAAAAGAAAAAAAAAATTAGTGTGCATGTCTTTTTAATTTGTGCAGTGTTGTGCAATTATTTGTTAATTTGAACCTGAATATGTCTTTTCTTTTGACAGAGTGACATACCAAATGGTTCAGAAATGCCTGATACCGAAATAACCATTGAGCATTCAGGTATTGAAACGTGTCAAAAATGTGTTTGTTTTGAATGTTTTGGTGAACCTGTGCATCTTTAATCAGCCTTACTGTGTGTCTTTCACTCCAACAGAGGAGCGCTCTTACCAAAGGAACAAGAAGCACAGCGAGGAGAGGGTTGACTGTTGTCAGGTAACAAAAGTGGTTTAAGTAAGTAAGCATAGTGGTAGACACAGTGTTTCCCGCCGGATGTTATGAGAGTGTGTGTGTGTGTGTGTTTGGGGGGGGGCGCTGGTGTGAATACAACACAATGTCCATTATTTCTACAGCAAGCTAGAACTGAATTGGCAAAGGTAAAGGAATTGAAAACAATGCAAATAAATGAGACCTCTACCTCTACATGCATGTGTGTCAGATATGCCATATGAAGCATGTTTGCTTCAAAAGTAGACTATGGTGGGCCACTATGGTCCAGTCAACGTATGGGAAACGCTGTGTAGACACTCAAGTCATCAGTCACACAAGGCAGTGCTGACATTAGTCAGGTAAATATGTTTAGTTCAGTGATCAGTTGGAAGGAAGGCGTGAGGAAGCAAATGTGCACTGAAACATTCCTGCACCTTAGATGGAGTCTGTTGTGACCCAGACTACTGGTGTGGAGGTGTCTGCAAGGAGGACCAGGAGTGGGCGTGTCACAAGATCCTCAGTGGTAATTTTGAAGTGGATTCATTTTTATTCAGAGAAAATAGCTGGTCTTGGCATACAACACTGAAATTAAACACTGTAAGCTCAAGTTGCAAAAACATTGTAGCATTAAAAAGCGTGTATACTTACATAAGTGGACATGTGATACTAGTGTTGCTGTACATTTCTCTGCACAAGCTCAATGGCTCAGTCACAGAGTTGAAATAACATGAAATGGTAGAGTAAATAAAGGCAATGTAATTGATATATTATATACTTTTTGATATATATACAGTATCGTAATAACAGCGTAGTAAGCATAAATACAGCTACAGAGGCTATTTGCACGAGATGCACTACTGTGATGTTAAGGAGGATGTAAATCATAGTCCTCCATTGTATATGTCATTCGGGTGTATTCCAGCTGCAGATACTTCTAGAATATGTTCTCATATATAGACGTCATTAGTCCAGTCTAGAGTGGTTTACATGTGTTGTTTATGTATTTGCCCAGGAGAAGAAGCCAGATTCTCCAGAGCCACCCAAGGAGAAGAAACAAGTCAAATCTGCCAAAGACAAAGCGGTAAGCTTGGACTTTTTGAAATGGTTCGGTTTCTGCCAAACCTTAGCACATGAAAAAATGAACTGAATCCTCCCACGTGACTTTACTGGCCATTTCACACATTTCGCACACGTACTGATTTGAGGGGAAAGGGAAAAGAAAACGTTCTAGATATTCAAGTTGAGACATCCAAAGTCTCCAAGAGCCCCCATATATGAACACCCACGAGTGATAAAATCTTCTGCAATCACCTGATCGCAGAAATCTCACTTGCGCGCAGAAACAGAACAGAGGACATTTTTCCTCTTAGAGTTGCAAAATCAGAGTGTGCAACAATGCAGGCTACACGATTCTCCATCAAACAATACTCCTAAGATTAGACCAGCTTACTTTTTCATGCACATTAGCTAAAATGGTGCATCAAATAATACCAACAGAAAAAATAATCTTAGATTTAATTTTTAACAGGCGAGATTTACAAGAGACTCGGGTTGGGGTTCGGATTTGGACGAATTTCAGACACAGGATTCTGTATTCGGCCGAACCCAATAAAACTGGATTCGGCACATCCCTACTGTGAATACATGCACTCCAAGAGCTCCTGAAAATCGCTGCCAAAATGTCTGTGCTTGCTTGTGTCGCTCTAATTGCTCGTGCTGTGATATCATTTACAGCCGAAGCACTGCATACACAGTTTGCATAAAGTTGAGCTGTTTGTAACTTTTTTGCAGTCGCTCTTTGATCAGTAGAAAGTCATTTACTCTCAGCGATTTTACAGCTTTAGTAGCTGTCGGTGTGAGTGCACAGATACACCGTTGGATCACATCAGATGGAGAGATGATGCTGAGGGAGAACAGACTCAGAGTGTGTGACATGAGGGATTGTGGAGTATTCTGTTATCTTTTTTGATGTTTGTTTTTATTATTATTTTTTATAACAAACAATGTTTTTTATATTTTATTACAAAACAGCTGTCCCAGCTGGAGTTTCCACTAAGTCAAGATCCTCAACCATGTCACCCCAAGAAACGGAAGTTCAGTGAACCTAAAGACTTCTAAGACAACCCAAAAGAGGACATCAAATGTTTGATACTGATGTTTGATCATAACGCTGCCATTATTTATTTATGATCTGAATAAATAATCTGAAACTTGAGATTTTGTAATCTGTTCATTATAAAATGTAAAGAGAATTACTTCATTGTTCCTTTTTCTGTTTTTGTTTGTTTGCTTGTTTATAATGGCTTGCATGCTTTACATTGTTGTTTATATCTCTCAGATGTCAGATGAACTACATAATTCACATGTAAACAAAACAGTGAGGTGTGTACAACATTTGTTATTCTAGGCTATTATTTTCATCTTATTATTTATTCTGATATTTTGTTATTGTTTGTGTTTATTTATTGGTTGTTTTCAGGAGGTGTATTTTTTCCATGAGGCATCAATGAAGTATTTTAATAAACTAAAATCTCAGATGCCTGTCTTTTTGTCATGTTAGTGTATACATGCTTGTGTCCACTAGGGGGAGCTATTTCACAAGTCAGAGCAGTGCATGTGTGATGTCCTGTGTTATAGTTATTAACTTAGTGCAATGGATGGACACCATGAGCCAGACAGGAAACTTTTATTTTCCTCTAAAGCCTATAAGATAATCTATACAGTTGATACAGACCAAAATCAGTGAATGGTGAGGATTCTTCCCCACTACAATATTGTGTATGAAACAAAGGGCCACGACCTGAACCAATTTGCTTGCTCTCCTTCACCTCTGCCTCTCACTAATCTCTGCCCTTTTGCACAGCGGTAAGGGGACAGCCGGGGCTCGGGCCTTGGCAGCGTGGGCTTGTTACACCTGCGAGGGTCTGGTCTCTCTGGGACGTTTAGCAGGAGAGAGGGTGAACTCTGTGACCTTGCCCGAAGGGTTGAACTGATTAGGGATTCCAGTAATCCTTTGAGCATCTATGACGGCTGCCTTTCAAACTATTGTTTGAGAAGATAAAACAAGACAACCACGCATACCTCAGCCCCATATGACATTAAGCCTAGTTTAACTAGTCCTTTCCAGAATGGTTTTGTGTCCCTGAACCATATGTTATGTTGGATATGAAAACAGCCTGTTTGTAAAATTGCCAAAATCACATAAATGTGAGAATGTGTGTTTTATATTCTTCGTTACCAGGTTGCCAAGACCTGGGGTAGCCCTGTGGGCTTTCAATGACCAACGTTATTATGGGCAACACACATGGACCTAAACAAGAAAATCATCCCCACATTAGAGGTGTATTGTTTGGGATATACAGTGGTTGAACATGAGCCATTTTTGTTTTGAGTAGGTATTTCTGATGTATTTTTATTCAGAGGTCATTTTGGTAAAAGCAAGTAAAAGAAAGAGATTATGATTTAGCATCTTCCCTTTATGTTTTTGGCCAGACAAGGACACAAGGGAGGTTTAAAATGGTAATATCTCCCACTGAAGTCAAAGGTACAGAACACTGCACTGGGTAGTCAGTGATGGATCACTCTCGATGAATAATTCTGGTCTTGTAAGTTCTTTTTCTTAAATGTACACTTGGACATTCCCAGAAATCAAACATAAAAACAATCCTCTCAGAAAAAAGTAAGACGTACACCAAGATTTGTCATCTGAGCTGTGAACAATCACAGTGAAAAAAAGGAGCAGTCCCTCTGACCCTGCAACCCAGTGACTTCCATGCTACCAGATGCCACGCGCTCAACACTGCCTACACCCCTTTGAGTGCTGGACAGAGCAGCTGATTCCTTCTCTTTGGGTGTCAGTGGCAGCGTAGGACGGCCTCCCCACAATAGGAGAGGGCTGACAAGAGAGGGAGAGGGTCTTTCTTTTTCTCTCCCTTTTCTTTCTTGAGGGGGAGATTTTCTGGTATCTCCCCTTTTCTCTCAGCTGAATAGAACCCCCCCCCCCCCCACCACCACCACCACACACACACACCAACCCCCCATACACACACACACACACACACACAAGAAACAGACTGCGGGGCAAGAGGTTTAAATGTCACGCTATGCCATCGGCACGCCTGCCTGCCAGCCCGGCTCGTGTCGTGCCGCTCGAGAGGGAGGTGCTGGGGACACTTGCCCCCTGCCATTGTGCTTTGTGTGTCAGGGCTTGTGTGGCTAACCGATTCACACCCAACTGTGTCTGTCAGAGTGCACAGGTTGATGGTAGCACTCACTGTGATTCCTGGTGCAATTTAGGCTCGGCTGGGTGTTTTCTGTTGTATTGACCAGAGCACAAGGAGGTGGGGAGAGAGTCTCATTCTCCCTTGTTCTTCCACAGTTATTTCTGTTTTGTTTTCAAATTCTTTCTATATGACAGATTAAGTGTATTGCCACCTTATGTACAGTGTAGGAGGCTGTTTGCAGTACTTTTGATATACAGTATATCTATTTTTGTTCCACATTCACATCTACAAGCAAGCTGAATTCATCTTTTAAAATGGTAAACATTCTTAAAAGGGCGTCTAGTATCAACACGCAACAGAATATGCAGCATTGTTTATGTGTGTGTGTATGTGTGTGTGCTTTACAGAGAGTTGTGTGTCGTTATCCACACAGTGTCCTCATAGACCTTTAAGATTGTGATTCACTTGCACAAGTTGCCAAAGACCATGTTTTTTTGTTGTTGTTTTGTTAAGAAAAATATATATGTAAACAGACGAATGCAAATCATACATTTAAAAGGATCTTCAGATCAGAGGTGATTTTTTTACATAAGATAACTCAGAGGTCTCCGATCTGTGTGATAATCGCTGAATTCTACCGACCCTTCAGAGGCTTGGTCCAGAGTGTTTTATGTGTGCATTACTTCTAAATAGCAATGCAGCACATGCACCTGACCTTGAGCGTAGACGTGCACACACACACACACACTAGTCGAGCATCACTCCTGTCAGAATTACACACACACACACACACACACTCCCTCTCTTTTACACACCACAGACAAACACACACACACACACACACACACACACATGACCTTGAACTGCAGCCACAGTGGCCTGGCACAGACTAATTTCACTCCTGGATTCTATATCGACATACTGCAATCGTTAATATCATGGATGATGAATAACTATTGACTCCTGCACCAATCCAGGTGCTGGACAACCGTGCGCCTCATTGTTGTGCTCTGGACGCCGCAGCCCTGCCGCCGCCGCTGTGGAGGTAAAAAATGTGTCTGTCAGCTTATCAGACAAGAGAAATGTTGACACGCGGGGCGTATCACGCCATACGGAAGATATGGCACATGACGGCTGCAGTGTCCATTCTGCGGAGAGATATCATCAGGGCGGAAAAGCTATTTTTGTTTCTCAAATCAATAAAGTTCTAGGAAGACATTATTGTACGCATGTTGCGTACATTGTGGCTATCATATTTAGAAATGATGGTTCAGTGCTGTTTGTTTAGCTTAGTACTGAAAAAAAAACAATAAACAACAAACAACAATACATATTGTATTGTCACAAACATACATGCGTACGCCACAGAGCTGAATATTCCCTGCTGGTGGTTTTAGATGACTGTCATAGACTGTGTTCACATGCAGCGTAGTGCATGTTTAAATGCACATACACATGCAGGACTTACCCGTTGAGGATATCGCATGTCACTGGGATGGCAACATGGAGCGTCTCGGGAGCTCTGTGGACAGCATGGATGATACACGTGAGGCTGGGCAATGCATCTTGCATTCTTGAGCAGCCAATGTCTTGCCTCTGAAGCTGGTGCTTGTATTTTGGAAGTCCGAGTTCAAAAACAGGCCTTCGCTCACTTTGCACAACACACGAAAGCAGACACACACACACAGACACTCAGAAAGAGAGAGACAGAGAGAGAGAGAGAGAGAGAGAGAGAGAGAGAAATATGCTGGAGGCAGAGAGGAAAGTTTCGCTCCTTGATTCTTCTCTCCCACATGCGTGGCCCCGGTGGGACTGACTCCTGGCCCCCGAAGCTGCTCCTCTTCTCCAGGCTGATGGGTTTTCATCTCTGCGGGACACGAAGGGCAGCCAGTTTGCACCAACACCCCCCTCTCCTGTTCAGCCGCAACACCACCGGCCCAGACCTGGATTTACATCTCCAGCACTGCTCTGAGAACATCACCTCAGGCTAGACGCCAAACAGCCTCAGTACACAGAAGGAGAGAGAGAGAGAGAGAGAGAGAGAGAGAGAACCCCCAAGAGTTCGGTCAAACCACCAGAGGCCGGGGGTCTGGTGTTTACATTCCCAAACGGCGTCTTTGCCGTGTGTCTTTCATCACGCGGCTGCCAATCAGTTCGCTCTGTAGCTTCGCCACTTAGATGTTGAGGAGCATCGCTGCTTGTGTGTCAAAGGGGGGAAGAGAAAATTAGCACATGTTAGAGGCTGTGTGGGAATCAAATGAATGTGCATGAGATGGTGGTGCAACTTTCCCCACAGTCCTTTCTTTGCTTTTCTTTCTCTTTTTTTTTCTTGTCGGCTGTTTTTTTTTCTGTTTTTTTTTTTTTTTTTTTGTTAGAATAAAATTAAGAGTTTGAGCACATGAATTTAACCAGTGACCTTTTTTATTGCACAGGGAGCGCTAGGCTGCATTTTCCTCCTTGTCAAGCTTCACACTCTTCATTCAACATGCAAAACAGTGTTGCTATTACTTTTCTTGAAACTTTGAATGATATTCAGTGCACTAAGCTATACCAATGGTGCAATGAAAAATCATACTGTACAGTATCTAAAGGCATACATTATTCCATGCACGTCATCTGCACATTCTCCGTTGTAGAGGTAAATTCTGTTATCAGCTTCTTTTCAAATTTCTCTTAAAATACTAACCTCTACAAGCTCTCCTTGCTTTGCCAACAATGTTATCAAATTAGGTTCACTTCAGGTAACTTCAGCGCAGTTCCACAGACCGCAGAACAACAAATACACACACTCTCACATACTATACAGTAGTGCACAGCCGGCTATATGCTGACCAAAACAGATGTCACCAATGTCTCAATCATTAATGTTTTTTTTTCAGAAGGGGTAATTTTTTCCAACAGTGGCTATAAGCAAGGAAAAAAGCCTTTGTCCTTGGCAAGGCTTTCATTGCCCCCCCCCCCTTCCTCCTCCCTCCTCTCTCCAGTAGCCTGCGATGGCTGTGCCTCGGGGCAGCAGAGACACCTTAAGGAGGGCCCACCTTTAAATCCTGCACTCTGTGACTCCCACCGTCACCCCTGGCTGGGGGGACCCTCCAGGCCAGATTTAAACGAGCTCCCCCAGGTCCACCATGGCCCTTCACTCTTTTCCATCTCTTTCTCTCTCTTCCTCTCGATCCCTCTCTCTCTCTCTCTCTCTCTCTCTGTCTCTCTCTCTCTCTCTTTCCAGTGATCTCTGGCCTGCATGTTTGTGCAGAGCTGGCCTGGCCTTCAGTCATCTGAGGTTGGCACTTGTGGCCCCATGACAGAGTGGGCTTCTGGTGCACAGAGAGAGGGCCCCTGAGGAGCCCAGCCAAGACCCTTCCTCTGCTGAATGGAAATAGGAGCTGGCTGTTTGCATATGCGCAGACGGGGACTGGGAGTGTGTGTGTGTGTGTGTGTGTGTGTGTGTGTGTGTGTGCAGGGTGTACAGAGTGAACGATAGGGGTCGACAGTAAGCATACTGAACGGCGGTCATATCTACTGTACTGTAGATACCAGTGTGGGGTCCCCTGTGGGGTCTTTTACAAGAGATCTGTCATCTTGGAAGAAATTTGTGGTAGTGACATTTAATGAATAGATGTGGGTGTTAACACCACGTAATCATCACAATAAATGTAAATAAAAAATAAAATAATAAAATATAGTTAGCTTTTCAGATTGTTCTTGGCAAAGCAGCAACATTCAAAAGCTAAAAACTAGACATAGGATTTCCGATGGTTTTCCTATTTTTTCCACGGAATTGTTATTAATACAATGGCAGGAGGAAAGCAGGAGGCAGGAGAAGCACACAGCGTCAGGCTATTGATCCACGCCCATCACAGCGGAGGAAAAAAACAGGGTTTGGGGGCTACACAATTCCGACCGGACACCGCGATCGATAGGATACTCTATCAGCCGTTTCCATGGCAACGCTCAGAACAAGGACAGAGGCAGCAGTTTATTTACACCTGTCTCCCTCGCCAGGCCTGGTTGGGGTAAGAGCAGGCAAACATTCAAATCCCACATCCCAGTTTGCGCTGCGGTGTGGTCAGATCCAGCTGTATTCATTTTACTGCTATATGGTGTGTGTGTGTGTGTGTGTGTGTGTGTGTGTGTGTGTGTGTGTGTGTGTGTGTGTGTGTGTGTAAGACTCTTTTTTTTATCTCACATTTCTAATTGGGTGGTGAAAACTAGGGGTTCTTGGTGGACATTTGGTGGAGGAGGGCAGCTTTTCATTTTGCACTGACCTCAATTTGCAGGTCAAGCAAACGTGATCAATGTGGTGGCCATTAGCTCATCATGAGCTCCAGAGATGGGTCAGACGAGGAAGAGAGAGAGAGTGTGTGTGTGAGAGAGAGAGAGAGAGAGAGAGAAAGAGAGAGAGAGAGAGAGGGAACAAGAGAGGGAGAGAGCCTGGCTGAAAAATGGCTCTGCTTCTCCTCCGTGTCAGGATGAAAGATAAGACCACGGCCGAGAACTTGGAGCCAGAGATGAAGGTTCCATAGTGACCCTCAAGTTCAAGGCCAGACAAACCCCAAACATCGACCATATTACAGTAAAGCATTTGGCGCTGCTTCACTTTGAAACATCCAAATCCAAGCTTTTCAAAAGTCACTGAATTTCAACTGTGACTAAAACAGACAACTACATACAGTACTGTACATGCCCATTGATGTTCATAGGACATAAACTCTTAAAGCCTTCAGACTCGTGACTGTGGGTTTCGATGAGGGAGATCTGGAATGTTCTCACATCGGGGGCACAGACATGGCCACTGACATGAGTGTGGGCACAAGCGCTGAGGACACAGTGCCATCCCAAAAGCCAACTGTCACGTGTAACACCCAGACATACCCTGCTGCCTAGGACATAGCAGACAAACCACAACTCCAGTAAGAACGTGTGAGTGTGTGTTAGTGTGTGTGTGTGTGTGTTTTGTGTATATTTAAGTGTGTGTTTGTGTTTGTGTATATTTAGGTGTGTGTATGTGTGTGTGTGTGTGTGTGAGTGTGTGTGTGTGTGTGTATGTGTGTTTGTGTGTATATTTAGGTGTGTGCATGTGTGTGTGTGTGTGTGTGTGTGTGTGTGTGTGTGTGTGTGTGTGTGTGTGTGTGTGTGTTTGTGTGTGTGTG
>JASCQY010000010.1:2078777-2095322 GCA_030264315.1 Sardinella tawilis
AATTTCGATTCCTTTGTATGTCCAGTACATGTGAAGAATTGACAAATAAAACTGACTTGACTTGACTTGACTTGACTTGATTGACAGTGGGCAGATACTATCTGCTGAAAACCAATCGCTACTCTTTGGTCGTGGCTTCAACCAATCGCTGCTGATTGGCTGTGACGTATGGTACGCACTGGAATGCATCGTTTGAATTGTCTGTTCGCTGATTTGTCCATCCGCCAGGGCAGCCGAAGCAAACGAAAGCGATTCATTAGTTTCCTGACTATATGGTGGTGGCTAATGGAATTGGCCAGAACCAATGGGCGGCGCTAGCCTGGCTAACATATGATGGTTCCACCCTTTTAAAAATGCATTTCCCATTTACAGTAGATGTGCTGTACATTACTTGACCAGTCAAAATAATGAATAAGAACAGACAGTAGAAAGTTTGTGATAAAGAGGGGGAATCAATTTCGACTTAACTGTGGGGCAGTTTTTCAATGCATTTTTTAAATCTATTCGATTATTTTTCTAACAGATCTAATATTCGACAATTTGAAAACGTGTACCTACCTCGCTAAGCCACACCGACATTAGAACTAGACGCTTTGTGTGAATCAAAGTGTACAGACCTACATACTTTATACAGTCAATGGTACAGACAGTTCAGCTGAAATGGATGCTTTGTGTTGCGACCGGGCATGAATTGTAAACAGTGTTGGGGGCGGGGACAATAACCCCCCTCCACACACACACACACACACACACACACACACACACACACATCAGGTATCTGGCATAGGATGAATGGAAGACGCATTGAAGCTGGTTCAATGGCATAATGTATTATCTGTATAGTATGGTGCTGTGGATGAAAGTGTCTGTATAAATAACCCATAAACATGAACACAAAGGCTATTTTGTGTATCCAGTATCCAGTGAACCCTGACAAGGTGAGCTGCATGATACAGGTTTTGTCTATTTACAGTGCTGTGAAGTACTGTAGGTCCTTTTTTGAACATGCCTCAAAAGCACTTGTGAGACAGCTGTTTAAACAATAACTGTTCCCTTAATCTCTAAACAGCTAGTTACATTATATAGGGCATGGGGGAAAAAACATACTTTTTTTCCTAAGAACTTTTAACGTCCATTTCATTCATTTTTTTTCTTTCTACCCTCCATTTTAATGAAAGAAACCTCAATATTTATTTGTTTAGGCCTTTCATTACAGAGAAAAAATAAAGACTGAATGATGGACGTGAGCCATCCAAAATAAGTAATCCCCATGTAATCAGTACGCTTACTAAAACAAGCACTGGCACAGCACCAAGCCAGCCCTGCTGTTGGACCCGTAACAGAGATCACAGGCCATGCGATATGAGAAATAACTAATAATGGGTTTATTAATTATACAGACTTCAATCGCAAATACTTGGACAGAGGCTTTGGCTGTCTGTCACTATATACTTGACACTATATACATGCAGATTTACTGAGCTGGTTAAAGAAACCAGGTTTTTTTTAACCCTACTGTAGGCTACTCTCCCTTCCCAATGGAAACAATTCATCTTTGTACTGTCATTTGTAGATTGCCGTGCTTGCCTTGTAAAAATCGGCAGAAATAAAGTAGGTGCTCTCAGGTTTTGATGTATGACTTTTAAGACTTTATGAGACGGAGCTCCAAATGGGAATGAAGGTGAACCTTTCCAATAATAGAGAACTGGCTCCCATTCCCTTTCTTCATTTAAGACACCCTCTCTCCAGTGGCCAGATTTAATTAAATTCCTAACGGCTTTGCCAAGACCATCCCGGCCCACTAAAACACTAATGGATGCTTTAATAGCACACACACACACACACACACACACACACACAGACATAGATACAGTACTGTACACAAAAGTGTGCACACACACAGTGATATGGATACACACACGCAGGCATCCACGCACGCACACACACACACACACACACACACACACACTTTGAACACTGACGTCTATATATGAGGGTCTGCCCAGCCACTCATCTAGGCCAAGCAGGAATCATAAAGAAGATGATCAGCAGGACCACGGAAACATATTCTGGCTGGATGCACGATGCCATTTCGCCCTCAAAGAAACAGATGGAGTGACTGAGGATAACCAATTCACCCCTCTGAAATAACCACATTTCAAATCGACTGAATAGCTCGCAGTCCAGTCGTCACGCGTCCCTCTGCATGCCTCCCATTGCTGAGGGCTTAAGATGACACGGCAAGTGCCTGACTGTGCCCTTGTGTAAGCATACTCATGTGATGAGTGCTGTTAAATTTAATGACCTCCTGCACCTGCTTATGTTTCAGATGCACCCCTCCCCCCTTCCCTCCGCATATGTTCAGTATTAACTTAGTGGTGGGCGGATGCTTCGTATTTCTGCTGCTAGGCAGGGGTCAACCTCATTTGGCAGACTGCATGTAATCATTAAGTGCAATGAGTTGCTATGCTGAACCGCTAATCATTTACTGCCTACACATCAAAGCACTGGCACATTTCTGTGAATGACAAATATTCATGTGCAACTCTCTCCACATGCCAGCCAGCCCCAATACGCATGGATTTGTTCTTGGCTTCCATATGTGAGGCACGTAATACATTATGCATTCTTCAATGCGCACTGCACACAAAACATCAATCAAACGGCACGTAAACAGTGAACATGGTGTGTCAGATAGAACCTGACTTGGAAAGCTGGCGAACAAGGAATTTCATTTGCACCAGCAAAGAGGTCCAGATTTCACAGAGGGACAGGATGAGATTAGAAATAGTGTCAGTGAATATCCTTAAAAGGATTTTCTAAACGGGGGCCATTTTTCATATGTGCTCCACTTCTCTCTAGGAGGCTATGGAAAAGAGACATGCACAGTAGTATGAGTGACTTTAATCCACCACTCTGGGCTAATTGAATTTAAAGCCATAGTGGTCAGGCCAGCCACCTGAGCATACAGTAGTGCCATTTGCTGAGCTCCCTCAGTGGTTGGCATAAAAAAAAACACAAAATGGCCGGACAGATCGTGCTGATAATGGTAGCAGTGGCTGAAGGCGTCTTAATCCAATCTATTCTGTGTTTCATTCATTTCCCTAATGTAGTTTTGGGAGATGGAAGTGGGGTGGGGGGTGGGGGGGTGAACGTACCCACATCTCTTCGAGCAAATATGCTACCAGCCTTCAGGCAACATAATAACCTTGAAAGAAATGTGTTGAGAAGTTGGTTACAGCTCCCTGGCTTGATTAAATGGACTTACTTCCTTTTAGATTTCTATTACTCTGTGATCAATAACTAAATTGCTCTACCAAGCATGCGTAATGCATATTTCGGAGGCAGCACATATCGAATCGGCATGAGCGCCGAGGCAGTCGCGATTAAAGCCAGCCTTTTATTCTGTACCCATCTGGAGTTTTACCTAAATCCGGAGATTTGGCCGACCCGTGCGAATTTGCCCATCCTTCCTACAAAATGCCCTCACCAAAGCAACAGTCTGTCCTGGATAGTCTCCAGCGCCGACTTTATTGAATCAAAACGCAAATCCTGTCAGGATGTAACCTGCACCGCAATACCCCATGGAGTGGCATCTGAATGAACGGTGAGATCACACGTGATAACAATAGTTTGGGAATCTTTCTAGGACCTGGTGCCGCCGAGTCGCCTTCAGTAGCACCCATGTCATTCGCAGGTGTCATAATTTCTGAAGCTGTGAGTTGAAGTCGGAGCGTCGAGAGCGTCAAACAAGGGAAAAATCGACCCAAATTAAAACAAGCGATATAATTATCTTACAGGACTCTTGAGAATTGTGCCACAGACACAGGGAATTAATGAAGGAGATGAACGACTGAAAATTAATATTTTTTTTCTGAGCTGATGTCACTGCAATCTTTGAGGCATGAAGTCACTCACTGCGCATCGGCTCGTATTTGCGAGACACTAATTATGGAACCGCTCTTCATCTTTGAAACAGAGACTGCAGCAGGTGAGTACTATCACATAAAGAAGTTTTACGTGAAATATTTTCTGTCGGACGCTGACTGGGAACACTCCAGTCCCTGGAAACACACAACGCTGCTTTCCTGCCCGTGTTTGTGAATTTCTACCCGAAGAACTTGCTGTATCAACATGGTCTTAATTGTCTTGCAGTTCGGGCAACGCTGATATGGAAAATGCTGGCTGCAGTAACCTTGCATGTTTCCGACGATGACACAGAGTAGTGGTCTGATCATCTGATCAGCCTCTCACTTTGTAGGCTAGGCTATAATGCGCGCTGCACGAGTGGTGCAACTTGCTGTATTTGCCTATAGATACGAACTGAAACAATAACATTAGCCATGAACTCATGAGCCTCAGCTGGGCATCAGAGAAATATAAGTGATTGACCTTTACGCAGGGACAGTAGAGTTTTTTAAGGATTGAAGATTCGTTTGATTGAAGAACATCTTTTTTTTTTTTTTTTTTTAATGGTTACCGACTTGTCTCATCTGACCGTTTTGCTGGAGAGAGCGAGGTCATCTATGGTGGCATGCTGAACACTAACATTGTAACTCTTGATCAAAGCATCTAATGCAAGTGGAAGTTCAAGTTCCCGACAAATGATGATGTAGTTGGGGAAAGTTTTAAACTTTCAGAATCAGCCTGATTCGAAATGCATGAATAATGAAGAGCCAAGCAAATTCGGTGCTGAGGGAAGGCCCGTTGGGGTGTAGGAGGCTTGGTGAGTGTCCAACAGCTCAATTTAATCAGTGCGCTTTATGCATTCCTTGTCTTCCAGTCACTTCTTAGGGAATGATTTATCTCCACTCCTTCTAGTTAGCTTGACACAGGGAATTGATAAAGCTGAGGGGTGAGGCACTCATCTTTTCTGAAGTGTTTGTTTTCCCCCGGCCATTGTGTGAGGTTGCATGTCAGCCTTTCAAAGCACCCCTGCACATGAATACAAGAGCATGTGAAATGAGGCTAGTCCTTAGACAAATCATTGAAATGCACTCATGTCTCAGTCAGAGGTAATCCCCTAATGAAGATCAATTTATCTGGGTTGCTCATGAAACAGAACAACCTAAAATGAATTTTAAAATCTGAGCTGATTTTTAAAGTGTTTACTAAAATAAACACTTGCTTGTCTGTGTTTGTGTACCTCTAACAGCCAGGGCTTCTCTATCACCGTGGGAGCGATCCTTTTCATGTTGTCTTAAAGGAGAAACCAACACGCTGTTACAGTGGGTGTATTATGCTTGCGTCGTCTTTGGATGCTGCATGTGGAAAAGCCTGCATGTGAAAGCAAAGACATGAACAAGTCTTGTTATTACACATTTGTCAGTAGTGGCTCTTAGGTTAAGTGAGCATGTGGTTGAGTTATAGCATATATACATGAAGCTGTGGTGAATTTAGGGTCATTTTTGGCAGACCAGTTAGTGGGTAGCCTAGCCTAATTCCTTCCCTGTATGTACAGTACTTGTCAAGCCCCCATACATGTAGGAGGCTAATGCCCATCAAGTGCATTAATGCAGCCCACAATCCCTTGAGCTCTGGGGTCAAGACCTTGATGTACACTTTTGCCATGTTGCAACTAGGGGTATTTTCATATATAGTACACCCCACAGGAGCACTACAACTACCAGGAGTCACCCTACCATGAAGCCTGTGTCGATGCAAAATGCATCTGAGCTGAAGTTTCCCAAACAGTCTAAACGAAACAAATTGTGGCCGGATGAAATGTAACTTTAAAGAGCCTTGTTGTTTTAAAAACAGAGTGCACCCACTGTCGTACAGCTTTCAATAGCAACTAATCCGGCTCCCACACGCCGACAAAAAAAAAAGCAAAAAAAAAAAAACACAGCACACACATACAACTGGCAGGCATGGCCCTTGTCTAGTGCACAAGTCATGTAAATGCACTCTCAAAAGGAGAGGCACATTGGCAGCGCTGCTTCTCTCCTACACAATGCTTGCAAATAGGCAGGAGACAAGAGGCTTGTTTGAGCTGGAAATACGTGTGCAGCCCCATCAAATTCATTTGTGACAGGCAGGGCCCCTAAAGCTGGATAAAGCCCTTTCTCTTTCCCCTCGGTTATCCTCTCTTACAAACACCATAATCAATCTGTCTAGCAGTGCTCAACCCACTGAGTGCACAGGCGCACGTCATAAGCATACCGGAGCTAAAATGTTTATGCTTATTCTCTCAACCTCCCCAGAACCGTACGTCAACTTTCTGTTCTGTTTTGTGGCTTGTGAAAGACTGTTTGTGAGTGGGTGTTTAGAGTCACACCACACTGAGGTATGGATTTGTAGGCATTTTCTCTCTTGTCTCAAACAAACCCTGTTTGATTATCACAGCTTTATTCCCCCCTATCAAATATAATCTGATTACCACCGGCAGGCTGACCCCTACCCTTTTGGCAGACCTAGAGGAAAAAAAAACAAAACAAAAAAACAATAACACAACACTCACCTATCCCATGAACACTCTTGTCATTCATCACTCTGTACACTCTATACCCCCACACTACAGACACGCACACACACACACACACACACACACACACACACACACACACATCATCACCACACACACCTGTTCTACTCTATTCTAGTCTTCTTATACTTGGCTGCTGGCATGCCAGCCTGTCATGGCCCCTGGCCGTCTATTCAGGTGTCGGGGGTAATAAACAGGGCCTCACTAAGTCACACTTGGAGCCTCTTGTCACTACCGTTGTCTCTCTTAGGCCCTTCTCTTAATTGGGGATCTGTGCGGTGTGATGTTGTGCTGCGGCTCTCATCGGCGGCTCTCCAGTCTCTAAGAATAGCCTGTTGGTGGGAGCCTGGGAGGAATGGGCTGGCCAGGACCATGCATTCTCCAGCATGGACACAGGGGCAAAAGGGGCAGGGGGGGGGGGTGGCGTTGTGGTGGGGAGTGGGCTGGGGGAGGCTAAGTTAAGGGCAGTGTTGGGCTGAAACTGGATGGGGTGGGGGAACTGGGTGTGTTGTTGTGTTGGGGTATTGTTGTGTATGGGTGACTCAAGCGTCAATGCCTGGTTTGGTGCTGACGCACGCGCTCTGCCAGAATATAAAGAGGTAAAGGAGAGCCAAGTGCTCTCCAGACTGCCGAGCCAGTGCTCTGGTCTTGTAAGATGTAATATGCATACACACACAAGCTGATTCAGCGACAAGGCAATCCACTACTAAAAGCTGCAACCTTCTCCTCCACGCCAACCTTTTTTTTTTTTTTTTTTTTCAAAAAGAGGATAAAGCTATTTGTGAAAAGGCGCTGTCAGATGTATAAAATACTGCCCTCTCCCTTTAAAAAAAATCATGAGTTTTACATTTCCAGTCAAAATTGGGTTGGGTGGGGGGTTGGTTATGTTTCCATAGACGACCAACAGTGAATACTCCGTTAGCTGTAATCAGAGGTACAGCATTTTCTCTAAGAATAACAAACCTTTCACAATGAGGTCGTGATTTTCTACCCGCACTGCTACAGTATAATTGAAAGAGGTCCTTCATCATATGCCTTTGTGTGTAAAACAATAAGGGTTTGAAGACGGGAACCAGACTTGGAGGAGGAATCCGGGCCGATAGAATCCATAGCCCTGTTGTTTGAGGTCACTGTGTGCAGCCTGTAGGAAAAAGAATGAGCTAATTAGATACAATATACACGTAGACTGAAACGCAAACCAGCAGCTAACATTAACTGTAATAAGCTAACATTAGCTGAATAGAGCATTGGAAAAACTGAAAGTGCATTTCTGTGTCCCATCCAGTTAGTGTTCAATGCTGGTTCACTATTCGGTCTACGATGTAGGCTATCAAATTCTCTCGTTTTTCTTGCTCCTATCTATCGCTATCTATCTGTCTATTCTTCCTACCATCTACTATCTCTCTGTCTATCGCTGAGCTAGTAGCGAGTGGCGACGTGTGTGCACGTAGTATAATTCATCAGACTGGATTCTATCCTGGTGAGGTGGAATGAGGAGAATTAACCAGTTGGTCTTGATTTAGTGACGATGCTAAATAAGACAAAGGGAAGCTTAGCGGACTTGTTTTGATATTAAGTAACAGGATTTAGAATATGGGGACCATATGCGATAGTGCGCACTGTCTGGGAGGATGGCACAAAAAAACAGATTGGCTCCGACATTAGACCATGTTTTGCTCGGTGTTATGTGTTAGATAAGACCTTGGCTTTCGCTGAAATGGAGATGGGTGGCCTGGGCAGTTACGCAAATTGTTTTGCAGAGCGTCCTGTTGATCAATCAGGCACTCTGCCACTAATTATCTCTGTGACTTATACAAACAAACTGAGATAATTAAAAACTCTGTAGTCACTGACATCACTTCACAAACATATCTGAAATGTGGTTAATTATAAAACGAAGTTATACTGCACATCATACTGACTCTATTGTAGAGGGCATTGCCAGGCAAGTACTTTGTTGTGTTTACTTAATAGGTGTGTCTGTGGATGGGGCTCTGACAGTACGAGGGGTTTCATGTAACAGTGTTTGGACAGTAGTACTAGTCTAGTTGATGAAATCCCACGCCAGTCTGTCCTCAACAGAGGGAGAGAGAAAGTGATAGAGAGAGGGGGAGGGAGGGAGAGAGTGAATGAGAGAGAGAGAGAGAGAGAAAGAGAGAGAAAAGTAAGTCTGAAAGCCTCTGTGCTGTTTCTAAAAGACCACCACTGCCGTTGCTGCAGCACCTGCCATTCTGTGTCTGTCGAGTCGACACGGAGGGATCAACACTTTTAATTTGTGTAAGCTCAGCTCTGTGTCACATAGAAAGTGAATATCGTGTCAGAATGGCGCGGCTGGCCAGGCCAAAACATCTGAGTTGCCAGCAGTGGATTATGAGTCAGCTATTCCAATGCGGTATAAGGCCTTTTGCGTGAATAGGAAGGATGAGACAAGATTGGATCCAGTCAGGGATCGCTTTTCAAATTTACTGCAGCGAGGCCGTAGATCAAGGACCAACCAGGACGAGAGGAAGCATGTATCAGTGTGACTCCAGCCTTGCAAGACGCTTCACTGCGCACAGGTTTGACTTCATCTCTGAGTTTAGGACTGCTGAATATGGCGTTGTTGTTGTTTTTTTTTTAATGTATGGGTTGTTTGTGGCTTCCACTATGTGAACGTGTTTTTCTGTGTCCTTGTGTCTTAGTGGTTGAGAGTGGAAAATAGGCTTTTGTAACAGTTTATGTAATTCAACCTGCCCCTCTAAACAAACACTTTTTGTATACTCTAAATACATATAATTTCATTAGTTTGTCAAATGGAGTAATGAAAAACAGTTGTAGTATACTATGTCTTGTGTAAGTAAATGACGTGCAGATTTAGAAAAGTTGACATTTAGTGAAACTGTCTCTATTGACAGAAAATGTGATCACTGTGAGTCTCTTTGAGCCATTTCTCTGATCATTTGGTAGAACACACAACCTTCTTCTATGAAATCAGATGACCTATTAAAGAACACAGAAAAATAGAAATTTGCCACAGTTCAGCAGCCTTCATGTTCTCTAGTTTAATTCCCCTCCCTTTAACTCCATGTTTAACCTGTGACTTATGGTCTGAGGTGAAACCGGGCCAGTGGGAGAGAGTGACAGAGAGCGAGAGAGAGAGAGAGAGAGAGAGAGAGAGAGAGAGAGAGAGAGAGAGAGAGAGAGAAAGAGTTGGGGAGAGAGGGGGAAAAAAAAAAAGAGAATCAGATGCAAGGCTCCTGCTTGGCTCACACCATGGCTTCAAATAGGCTGGGTGGATTTCAAGTACCAAGAGAGTGTGGGCATTTCAGGCGCTCTAGCATGTTGGCTCATGAATATTGAGAAGTCAATATGGGTCCCAGCCTTAAGAGGAAAGACCCCGCTAGTCCGCTCCCCAGTCATCAATTTATTACGTCATCATTAAATCCATTGATCAACTTTGACTGCCGCCATTAGCAAATGTTTAGAGGGCGCAGGCGGACTCGATTTATTGACAAACATGAAATGCTATGCAAGGCTAGTTTCTGCACAGGAATAAACATTTACAACTGTACGATACAATTAGACATTCAGATACACACACACGCACACACAGGCACACGCACACACACACACACACACACACACACACACACACACACACACACTCAAAACGAATAGCAGTGGCGTTATCCTTGTTGCGGCCTGCGTGCCGGGAATAGCAATCCTGGTAATTAAGTGATAATATTCATCATGGTCCTCTCTAACCCACGGCGTGGCTTAATTACCACATTCATTTCCTGCGTGCCTTATCGCCCCCCTGACCGCACAGCCACTTAGGGCCCTCTGATTCCCACTGGGACGCCGGGCCAGGGCGAGCTCCGCTCGGGGAGCTCCGCAGCAATCGGCCGCCCAATCAGGTCGAGAGACTCCGCTTACCCCCCCAACCCCCCCGGGTCTATAGGCTGAAATATGACCACTAGTCACGTGTGTCTGTGGCTTAGGGTGGCTCCCATAGACCCCCCCCCCCAATCAAGCCTCCCAGGTCTACAGGCTGAAATACCACCACTATGGTCACGTGTGAAATGTGAAATAGCGCCCTTGCAGCAGCAGTATGGTATATAGAACAGAACAGAACAGAAGTACAACTGATGGCACAAGTGCCCCACAACACTAGAGAGGAGTGCTGGGATTCAGCCTAATGGTGACTGGGAAAGGAAACCCATCTTTGGACTAATCTGAAGGGGGAAAACGTCAGAGGGAACTGATGTTTCCACAGTAGAGTTGCCAGGGATGAAGCCATTTGGGCTCAAAAGCTGGATGTGTGCAAAACGTTGAGCATGTCCGAGGGCTTGTAGGGTTTGTGACGGGGAGGGCTGTGAGAGAGCTCAAGCATACTGTACTGTATGGTAGCACACCGACGCTGAGGGCCAGCTTCACTAATGGCATTTGCCAATGCCATGGCACTAGTGTAGCACATGACTCAGACCTCAGGTCAGTGCCCATGGCAATAAATACCCCTAACGCATAAGAGGGTAAGAGGAGGGTGGTGGTGGTGGTGACATATATAGAGCTCCGACTATGCTTGTTGTTCCATATTGAGAAAATGTGTGCTAATTTTATTCTCAATACTTGCCAATTAAACACACTCGCGCTGGCTTCTACACGGCTTTGATAAATGAGAACTGATGTACAGAACACATGTAATGACTATAGCTGTCACTTAGCATATCTGTCAGTTACTTTATGTGTCTTTAGTTCACGACACTGCCATGACCCAGCACAGCATTCTCTTGATCCAAGCTGAGATACTAGGCCTCTGTGCTTTAGGTCCAACTGTTCTGGGGCACCATGCTATCAAAAGAACATGGTGATGAACAGCAGCTGCTACACAGGCCCCATCCTACAGGCTAATTCCACACAGAGAGATACAGGCAAGACGATGAGAGCAGACAGCACAGGGCTACTTAGAAAAGAAAAAAAGGGGTATGAGTTAGGTCTTGGTGTGTATGGTGGGGTGTGTGTGTGTGTGTGTGTGTGTGTGCGTGTGTGCGTGAGTGTGAGTGTGAGTGTGTGCGTGTGGTCCTCATGGTGCAGCTTTTGAGGATAGGCGGCTGTAACACATGGCCACATTTTGAGTTGCTAGGACCCATGCCATTAAAACAGCTATCATTAGGATATCCATTTCTGGAGGGAGAATGGCTACTTAAATAGACAAATCTGCCGATGACAGCTTAAGCGACACTAACGACGAGAGCGCGTAGAAGGATGACAGAGGCAGGGACACTTAACGGGGACACCTTCAGGATTGCTGCCTGTGGTTATGTCCATTTAGCACCAATGAGATTGATAAGAGCAGCTTGTAAACTGACAATAGGGCCATACTTTGCCACGGTCATCAGGATTATGTCCATTTAAGACAAAAATCGGCGGCTCCATTGTGGTCTTTTGTGCGGCCCGGGAAAATAATTCATACCCTGATTAACTTAAGTGGCATGATAACATCCCTTCCAATTAAATGTTAGCTCCTCTCCAGGCCCGCTCTTGTCTGCATGTTACCCAGGGAAATGTGTCATTTCGGGCTATTGTACAACAACTCCGACCAACTGAGACAGACAATCAGAGTTGATGTTAAGGTTCTGTCTGAATAGCCACAAGGGCAGTGCATATATATATGTGTGTGTGTGTGTGTGTGTGTGTGTGTGTGCTTCTTGTGAGATGAGCCTTTGGAGAGCAGATGCTTTAATGTGATGAGGGAACAGCTGAGACCACTAATGCCCATCGAGGAAGACAGGGAAATCAGAGAGAGAGGGAAAGAAAGAGAAAAGAGAAACAGAAAGAAAAAGAGAGAGAGAGAGAGGGAGAGAGAGAGAAAGAGAGGGAGAGAGGGAGAGAGAGAGAGAGAGAGAGAGAGAGAGAGAGAGAGAGAGAGAGAGCACAACAAAGCAATAGGTAGGGAGGGTGACAAGCAGGATTCACCAGGGGTGGTGATGGGGAGGGATGAGAGGAATAAAGGGAGAGAGAGAGAGAGAGAGAGAGAGAGAATGAGACAGAAGGACAGAGAGTCATTAAGTGGCAAACAATCTGATCTGTCCTTCAGGCTCAGCTGTGCTGCCCGTGGCGCTGGCTGCGCTGGCCGAGAACTCAGGAAGCCGCTGGATGCACACCATTACCACATAACCCCTCTGCAGCCCTCTCCCTCCTTGACCTCGCCCAGGAACTGAGGCAGGGAGGCAGAGCCACCAGAGTCCCTCTCATGCCTATAAAATAATAATCAGCAATGAAGAAGACTCACACTGCACTGGATCTGGACCGCCTGCCGCCTGCTGACTGGATCAGCTTGGTGTTTTAATCATGAGTCCTAACGCTCCCAACCTAGGAGGTCATTTTAGGCCTGCGCCGCCCAACACACATACACACACGCACATGCTCAGACGTCAGCCACACCACTACCCAGAGTTCCTATGAGGAAATTTCCAGCCCGACCGCCTTAAGAACGCCGCCACGACCTGGGAGTTCTAGCAGCGGTGTGTGTCGGATCAGTCACACTCGGGGGGTCATCTATTTAGTCCCAAACTAGAGGACTGCGCACCACTCTCCCTCACTGGGCCCAAACCTAATTACCGGTTAAGAGGGAGAACAGGTCAGTCTTAAGCATGCATTAAGCCCGCCCAGAGGCCCCGGTAATTACATCTGCATTATTAAAGTGCCTATGCTTTAATGAAGTGCTGCTGCCGCTGCCACTATTCAACTGGCAAGTCGTAAACAAACTGCGTGGCAAAACGGAGGTTTCCTAGGAAACAAGTCTGTCTCATTATTCTTGGATCTCTTTGACAGGATTCTGGACCTCAACTTCTTTATTTTTGCTGAAAACTACCCTTAATTGCCAAAGTTCTCCAAAATGTTGTTTTGCCCATCCACTTTTAAAATATGGCTAAAATATTTAGTAGCTTAAAGGATGGCGACTACCACTAGGATAACGAGATATTGTGCTCAAATAACCGGTTCATGCCTCATCAGTCCTGTCCCACTTCTACAAACTGTCACAGGCTGCTTTTAGCAATCTACTGCCATGAAAACCTTGAATAAAAGCTGATGAGAAAAAACAAATCATTGATCTTTACCTACTTTGACTTGGAAGATACACCAGCCTTCATTTTTCATCAAAGGTTTACACATAATTCATCATTAGGGTTATACATATTTTGTAGCACATAAAAAAGACAAGACATTGCTCTTGCACAGACACATAACTTCAATTTTCATTAAACTATCTGTGATCATCAGTTGCCTTCTTAGTAATAAAGGAAGGACTACAAAAACTTTTGGTCCCAGCCCCACCCCACCGCTGGGCTGGGACCAAAGGTTATTACCTGTATACATTAAAACTCAAGTGGATCCACACACCCAACGAGTTTTATGTGCTCCAGTGTTTCAGTGTCACAGAAGTCAATAAAAACACAAAAATATGCCTCTCTAAAAGTGGGGCTAGATGTACACCACACATGGGTGTATGAGGGCTCGTTTGATGTAGCCCTTTGAGACCCATGCACCTCTACACTTCTGTCAGCAGAAGAGGCAGTACGGTTCTTAAATTATTGAACAAAAACTGTGGATGACCAACCCATCTTTTGGAGGCTGGGGGCAGCACAGTGGGGGACCAGCACCTAAGGACCAAAATAGCTTGCGCATTGGGAGTTCCAACTGACCCAGTGTTTTGGTGGCGATCTCAAGTGAGATTTAGTCTGGGGACCACCTATACATTTGCTCGTAGGGGACTTAAGGTTCTGTGTGTCCAAAAGTTTGTGCATCGTCTTGATGTCTCTCCCAGTTCTGTGATTGGTTCCCAAATTCATGCGAAAATTTCGGCCATGGTCTCCAGGCTGCCATGCACGCAAGGCAGCATGAGTATTCCCAGGCTAGTGTTTTGGTGAATCAGACACAAATTTGTCTACAAAGAGAATAATTCCTGTCCATTATTTATCTCAATAGGTGAGGGGATGGCTGAGGGCTTGTTGGATATGAATCCTTTAGACCTACAAAGCACTAAAATTGTGTTAACAGGGGTGCAATGGCTCCTGAGTTATTACTTAACAACTGTGTCTGACCAGCCCGTGTCATGGGGAGCGGAGAGCCGCGGCCATAATAACAATAATTCTGCTGTGGCAGTCCTAATAATTAGAATTCAAAATATTCACTTCAGGGTTGAGAGCTACAGAAAGTCAGTTTCACAGACCGACTGCCCTCAAAAGGCCTCCAGACCCAATATGCCAATGATGCATTAGAGTATTTCCACAGGGAGGGAAATCACTTATGAGTGATTCTAGAGAGTCTAGCTGGATCAAGGTGAGAAGAGGCTGAAGATGGTGAGATGTGTCTCCTTGCAGTTTTCTATGGCATGTACAGAAAGTTTCTCTTCCAGGGGATTGACTCTAAGCCCTGGCTCTCCACCAACTTCATTGGGATCACAGCTCCCCACCCACCCCACCCCTTAATCTTTGATCCCGCAACAGGGAGGAAATCTACTTGAAGTCTTTTTTCACTGATGTTATATTGGGCAAACGCTACATCATTCCCCCTCGCTAGATCATCTAGGCCCGCTGAGCCTGCTCTGACACCCACAACAATGGAGCCCAATTCTGCCAGTGGGTAGAGACGAAGGGGAACGCTCTCCCACCTGGATCAATAGAAAAGGGACGACAGCTTCTACCAAATTAGATGCACAAAGGCATCCCGGCAAAGGGAGGCGCGTCAGCCTACCGCGTGATAAGGCGTAGCTAGAGTGCCGCACGAGAACAACAAAAAAACAAGATTGCTGATGGGATCTGCTCCTGTGATGACAACGGCGATAACCCTTCATGCTACAATGGGCCTTCGCCACTGTGCTTTTTCCAACAGATGAGTGGGGGGCTTTGTGAAAGCTCTCCTGCTAGTATCGATGTGCCTCCATCAGACGGCTCCCTTCGCCAGCCATCTCCTTGAGCTCGCCATGAGCCGCCCGTTATCACAAATAACCCCGGCAGTCGCTGCGGCGCGCCACAATCTAAGCCGCTGGCTTTATCTGTGGAACATCTCGGGGAGTGAGCTCCTGACAGGACACCCGTCATAGCGCTCCTCTCCCGCGGCCCTCAAATTGCCAGGGCTGGGCTTGGTGGAGGAGCCCCTTTCAGGTGCCTTAACGGACTGTGAGAGGCACTTAAAGAAGGCAAGAGAGGAAAGGCAGAAGTGGGCATGCAGTATGAATCTAAAAGTGCATACGTCATTTAGTGTGAGGGATGATCGAGGACGAGCTGTTGGGCTTCAGAGGAAATGAAATCGAATGGGGAAACCAGCGGGTCACCTGCTTCAAACGAGCGTGTTTAAATAAATGTGCACGCATGTGTGAGATTCATAAGTGTGGCCATGTATATGCATGCGAATGCTCTCTCTCTGTGTGTACTGTATGTGGTGTGTGTGGTGGTGAGTGCGTGTCTATGGAAAGAGAGCGTGAGACAGAGTGTGCATGTGCATACCAACACATTAGGGAGCAAAACGTGTGAAGCGTATGTAGCGAGGGAGCGTATGAGTGACAGCCACCTCTATCAGACATCTGATTGAGGGACTCAGTGAGCCGAATCCGAGGCGTCCAGCTGTCAATAAAAGGCAGAGGAGACGGGCCTCTTCCCTCTCTAGCACAGGGTCCCCCAAGAGCCCATGATTGAATATAATTGGCAGGGGTGTGCTGGGGTGAAACAGCCTTCTAAACAAAGAGTGGCATCGGCAGACCTCGATATACACTGCTGCTTCACCCCTGTCTCACTTTTTCTCTCCTTCTCTCTCTCTCTCTCTCTCTCACACACACACACACACAGACTAGCATGTAGCTGAGGATCAGCAGTGAAGTGAATTTTCCCCAAAGCGCTGAGCCAGAGTACAATAGCGGCTACCTGCTCAGCTGCAGCTCAAAAACAGCATTCCGATAGAGTGCCATGTCAGCGCTGAGGATAAGCCGCAGCAGAAAGAGAAAAATCACTGGACAACAGCACAGCACAGAGAGGGAGGGAGAGGGAGAGAGAGAGTGAGAGAGAGAGGGGAAAAAGGGGGGG
>JASCQY010000010.1:2106935-2119277 GCA_030264315.1 Sardinella tawilis
CACACACACACACACACACACACACACACACACACACACACACACACACACACACACACACACACACACTCACTACAAACCACACACACACACACACACACACCAATCAGACACTGGATAGATGGAAAATTCCACTCATCCAGGGCACAATTATTCATTCAAAGCACGTGCATTCACAGACACCGTGTATAGAACTACAATGTATGTTGACACTGTATACAGCTTTACTTGTCTTGCAAATATCACTCTCTATAGGCCTAATATCAATGTCATACATATTAGAACCGGCTTTATTTACTGATATAGGCTACATATTGTTTTACCTCTGAGCAAAGTGCATAAGCGCACACAACAAACACTCGTAATTTGACCGCAAAAATAATGTGTAGCGCGATACATTCCAGGACCACGGACAGTTCCAGTAGCCTCGCCCAGCATCTGCTATTCAAGACACGTTCAGCTAAATTGTCAGTGGACTGGCGAGGAGAAACGCTCTGACCACTGGATCGAAAATGCCCATCCCATCTGCATTCTGTCATAACAACCACACAAGCATGTATCATCGATTCACCTCATCTTTACTTTTTACCAGTGTTGAGGAATCATCAAGTTATGGTTTTAAAAATGACGATATTAACAATTACGAGGGGTAGCTTAGTTTTCCTGAATGTAGCCTACTGAGCAAGGCGCAAAAGCGATAGGCTAAATGTCTCCGAGAGATATTATATCAACGTCTGTCTAATCCCACCCCACAGAACCAGACAGGTTTCATTTCGAGAAACCAGAGAACTACATGACTGTATACCACAAGCAGGGAAGCGATGTCCTCTACGTGGGAGGCCAGGCAGTAATCTACATGCTGACGTTCACTGACAAAGGAGTTCTAGACACGAAGGTAGGCAGTGATTTAGTAACCCTATGCTAGGACATCGCTGTCTCTCTGCCCTAGCTCTGACCCAGGGGAAAGACAGAGCGAAATTGATTATCTCGACCGACAGTAGCCTACAGACTGTAGCCTACAGATGCATATATAGCACAATGTAGACGCACATTTAGTGAAGTTGACCTTCTAAAATGTAAAAAGGTAAAAAATCTGACATATTATGGCCATGTCTTTTTAATCTGGTAAACAGGTTTGTGTGTCTAAAATAATGCATTTTGTCAACAGATCCCAGTAGTCACAAATCAGAGTACTAAGGAATCGTGTCTCTCTAAAACTACCTGGGGCAAGGTATGTTGTCACAACACATGCATGTTCTAACTAATGTTCAGATTTTCATGTTTTGACCATGTTAAGTTGACAATAAATTGTGCTGATTGAGGATGTACCTTCTTGCTTGACCACTAATTATTTGCTACATTAAACTTAATAATAATTGACAGATTTAAAACAAAAGCTCTTAAAATGAACCTAAATAAAACAATATTAACACCATTCAGAGGATGTCTTGTAAAGCATAACAGTGAATTTGCAGAGTTTCTGCACTGCTAACCTACAGTAGGCTATTGTCTGAGAGGATTGCTATTGAGTCAGCTGTATTGGTTTTCTATCAACCATATGCTGACATTGAAAATCAGCTAGCACAAAACTGAGCCTGTTTTCTTGTTCAACAATCCTCTGTTGTACATGTGCAATTGTACAATAGCATGGTGCTGGAGGGCAATCATTTTGAGCTGCCTAGGTTACTACACTCAATTTCAGCTTCTTCACATATCAGTTGGAAAGCCATGATAGTGATAGTCCAGAGTACTTCCCTGTTGTTTGGGCACACCAAGGGTGGAATTCTCCAGGGTGCATAAGTTCAGAAATCACTTAGCTGCAAGCTTTCCCGCCATTTGCGGGAATGGCGGAAAAGTGCGCAGTTAAGTGATTTTTGAACTTACGCACCTCGAAGAATTCCACCCCAAGTGTAATTGGCTGGAAAAAGGGAGTTTTTAGCCCCATTCTCATGGTCTCATGAGCTTAAGGCACTATGCAGTTAGCATTAGCTATCAGCTCAGTATTTGATACCAAATTCTCTCCTACTTCTCCCAACTGAAAGCACTTGGTGAGCTTGAACAACAGGGCTATCGTTGGAGGGCTAGCATGGATAATTCGTTCTGGTCTCCATACTGTGCAAGCCATGGGCAGTAAATCCATCTTTGACGTTCGAATATTGGCAAGATTGTTATGTAGCTGGTGAGGCATTCTACATGAATAGCCCCTATGTGCCTCTCCTACAACTACGGAGGATTCATTTGTTTACCACTTTTGTTCTCAGCTGGAGTGTGATAATTTCATCACCGTTATTGAAGAAGTCAATGACACGTTTGTTGTTTGCGGAACAAACGCAGGCTCTCCCAAGTGCTGGCTGCTGGTAAGACTTCTCCATCCCCTCCTCCACCCCCAATGCCGTTGCTCATCATCCCATTCCTGATTGACTGGAACATAACCAGGAGGTGTTATGATGTCATTCCTCTTTCTCAGAAGCGCTGCATTGTAGAGGGATGTGTTTACCATGATGGGCTGAGAGGCTTTTAAGATGATGCACAGTCAGCAAAGGGTGCAGGCAGGAGGATTGGTAGCTCATGTTAAGATTGATTATCACTAACAGCCTCACGGCTGTTAACATCAACATGGTCTTTTTGTGCCACGCATTCCAACCATGGCAACGTTTACCTGATAAAAGCTTTGAGAATCTGCATACATTTCCAATCTATAAAAAATGTTAAATGAATTTGAGACTGGTGTCCCTGAAGTACATGCGAGAAATTAAACACATAATGATAGATCCTTAATTAAATGAGAAATCTGTTGTGATTCAGTCAATAGCCCTGTTATTTGACATTGCTGAGAGCTGTCAGTAGATAAGGTAACATTGACTGCCATTTTGCTATTTGGTCTACATTGCACGCCTCTCATTCCCATACCCACTGGCAGCACTTTGCAACGTCAAACAACAGACTTCTCCTTTAAATAAAAATATTTTCAGATAAACAAGAGGCATGGTTTTAAGCAGTAGCCTGTAGCTAAGGAGAAAAGGAGATTCTGTGTCTGGGGTAAAGGCAGTTATTAGCATGAGTTAACTGTGAATCAATTTCCTGACTCTTAAGTAATTGTCTGACCAGCATCCAAAAATATCACAGAAGCAAAAAGAACATTGGACATTCTGCCAAAACACGATGAAAGTGCTAGAAACATCTGAGAAAACAGAATAAAATATTAAAGGCATTAAATAGAACACGACATGGCCTGAACAGAGATCAAAATGAGATTTGAAGCTGTGGGTACACAGGCATGCAATAAATCTGGAGATAAGGCAAAAGAAACATACTGTAAGCACTGCAGCAGACCAATACACAAATAGACAATCTGCAACTAGTTTGATAACCTATTTTACCACATTTATCTATAGATACAAAAATGATAATCTGTCCAATTAGTCCAAAGCAAAGCTGGGTAAATGCTCTGTGAGCAGGAGGGGAATTAGGAAATACTAAGCAAAGGACTTGTGTCCATTTTATGTTAATGTTGACCCATGACCCTGTTTCATAGGGAGAACCTTATGAGTGTATCAGGGGTAAAATATTCTAAAGTGGGGTGCACACCAATGGCATGAAGCAGTTTGTAGCTAATGATCAATCAGGCCCTGAGATCGAATTTATAAATGAAACATAAATCCAAGTCACAGTAAGAGCAGGGAGGCCAGAAACGGGTCATTCTTTGTCTCAGCTGTTTACTGAGTAGTTGAGTAGCTGCAACACTTAACACTGGTGTGTGAGAGGCAAGTACAAATAACACTGAAACTATCCAGGCATGGAAAGCTATGAAGGCAGTGAAAACAAGCGTTATCTTATAAAGAATGCTGCTCAAAGATTGAAGGCAAGATTAGAATTTGCTTTCGAGGGTAATAGTGTGAAGGAGATCTAATCTACACAGGGTTTTTTTGTTGGATGAGCAATTGCCATTGCAGAGATCAGAGAAGCAAACAGTGATTATGCCTGTCTGAGAGTCTGAGAGTGTTCGGCGCCAGTGAAAGGTGCATCAGTTCAGGTGGGATTTAGCCTAAATTATATTTGGAATGCTGTGCAAAGTGACTTACAGTTAATCTGTTATGTTGCTGTATGTGATGTGAAATACTGTATGAAATTGTGTTGAGAGGCCTGCTGTACATAGTACATATTTGGCAGTTTGTAGCCATAGCTGCTCATACTGAAGATCGTTTCAGGGGATTTAATCCTGTGTTGATCGGCTGCTGGGATAGGATAGAGCATATGCCCCTTTCTTTTCGACCACTGGCATTTACTGTATTTGTTTGTTTGTTTGTTTGTTTCTTAATGTATTTATTCCTGTGTGGTCTGATCTCTACAGAACAACACAGTGCTCAGTGAGATGCCCAAAGATGGACGCATGGCCGCAGCTTCGGACATCTTTCCCCGCTTTCCCTCTCACCGATCTGTCAGCCTGTCGGCAGGTATTGGCACACACAGAGCCCACGCATACAGTACCATTCATCTCTAGCCGCCTGTAACACGCTGCTCTAGTTTCTCGCCACATTGGGGTCACAGCAAGCTGAGAGACAATGAGCTGCATGGGGACATAGAGCAATGTCAAACTGGGTCCTGTGAGTCCTGCTTTGGGTTTGGGCAGGACGTCTTGATGCCCTTTTAATGAATTGGGTGGACTGTATGTGTCTCAGGATGTACTTGTCTCATGGACACACATACCCACACACACATACAGTATACGCATACTAATACACACACATTGATACACACACACACAGACACAGACACAAAGACACACACACACACACACACACACACACACACACACACACACACACACACACACAGACACACACACTTGAGAGATAGTTTGATTGCAAATGGCTCTAAAATTTAGCCAGGTTGTTGTGAAAGTGAAATGCCATGATTGATTTCTGTTATTGTGGGCTCTTGAACATGATACCAGTATTGTGACACAAAAGTGAAGCCCTTTTTGCCCCTTGAGGAAATGATGCTCTTCTCTGAGACATAAGAGTGACATGAGCCTGTCACAAACATGACATGACATGACATGACATGACACAGTACCATATCATGAACAAGTGAAGTGTTGCCCTCTTGTCTGATGGTGGCTTATACTGAGATGTGCTTTCTTCTGCTTTGAGAGGGGAGCCTCTATGGAGCCCTGTCTGCAGTGGACTCTCAGGAAGGCTCCATCCGCCGAGTCATGGGGCCTGGTCGGCTACTCAAGACTGAGAACAAATGGCTCCTAAGTAAGTGGACCAGAGACTGTGTGTGTGTGTGTGTGTGTGTGTGTGTGTGTGTGCATGAATGTGTGGGTAATGTGTGTCTAATGTGTGTGTGTGTGTGTGTGTGTGCATGAATGTGTGGGTAATGTGTGTCTAATGTGTGTGTGTGTGTGTGTGTGTGTGCATGAATGTGTGGGTAATGTGTGTCTAATGTGTGTGTGTGTGTGTGTGTATACTGCATATTTCTGTGTGTCTGTATGTCAGTGCATGTGGTTGCGTGTTTGATACATTAAGTTGTCAGAGGACACAAGAGACTGTGATGAATATGCAAAAGGATTAGGAAGGGAAAGTAGACGGGGGTGGGGGGGGGGGGGGTTATGCTTAGATGAATGCTTCTGAGAAGACTTCCATAATGGAATTGTCTCCTCCGTGCTTCAAAGACTGATGGCTTCTGTCTGTCTCTCTGATCCGATGCGACTCCTCACTCCAGACGCTCAGTTTGCGGGAGCTGCCTTAATCCCAGCCTCACACAAACACAAGGAAGAGATCTACTTCATGTTCAGCGAGGTCAACAAGACGGCCGGAGTGGATGAGGAGCGCTACAGGGCACGTATTGCACGTGTCTGCCTGGTAAGTACTGTGATATTACTGTTAACAGTGTTGTTACAGAGATTAACGTACATTGAGTTATAGTACTCATTGTGTTGCAATGCTGTGTGAGACAGGGATTATAGAACTTGATGTTGGCACTCAGTAGACCATGGCCAAGTGTCCTTGAGCAAGGCACCAAACCCCTCACTGCTCCCCAGGCACAGCTGTTGCAGGCAGCCCACTGCTCCGGGTTATTGTGTGCTTCAACTCACTGTGTGGTTGTGTGTTTTTCAGACTATGCAAATTGAATCACCATTCAGTTCAATATGCTATGATGGTTGGTTGCATTTTATGAAACACTTTTGGCTAGCCTGGCTTTCGCGACAAAAGCTCATTTGAGCTTAGTCTGGCCAATCTCATGTACTAACCACCTTCTGAGAGACGGAATCTAATGTAAACCTGTTAAGCCCGCCTCCTTTACCCTGGAGTAAAAGCTCCCTTCTTATTGGTGCCATTGGTTGGCCTTACCCCAGAGCTACACTGGATGCGTTACGTTATGTTAAGTTAAGCCGAGTCAAAAATACATTGAAAAGAATGGGCACTTTTTTTAGAATGTTCGCTGTGCTGCCGTGTCTGGTGTAGCCAGTTCCATTGATTATAGTGGAAGCAAATTGTTACGGCAGATACGTCTTTGACTTAACGCATCCAGTGTAGCCTCCCTGTCAGTGACTTGATCACGAAATTTGGTGCAGCGTCATAGGAAGTATGGGCGAGCCCAGGTTAACTTCGGGCAGCTGTATAGTCCAAACCATGGAAGTTGCTATCTTAATTACTGTGTGTGTGTGTGTGTGTGTGTGCAGACTGATGACGGAGGTGTGAAGAACATCCTGCCTGACTCTTGGAGCACCTTCCTGAAAGCTCGAGTAATGTGCGGCACTGGGAACACCCCACAGCAGTACAACAACATCAAGCAGGTGTATGTCCTGACTGCACAGAGGACTGGCATCATGTATGGTCTCTTCTCCAATGCTTGGTGAGCAAACTACAGCAGAATACTGTACAGTACATCAGCTAGAGGCCCAATAAACAGTATTTTACACAGGGCTAAATAGAGCAGTCTTTTCCCAGAGTACACACTGTAGATTAGACGGCTTTAACATGGCTCACTATCCTCCCTCAGGGAAACAACAGTTGTGTGTGCCTACTCCATACAAGATATCGACCAGGCCTTCTCCACATCCAAACTGAAAGGCTACAACAGCCCTCTTACCGGACATCGTCCCGGAACTGTGAGATCCTTTCATCTTTGTATGAAATATCCTTTGCAGAAAAATTAAGAAACAGTAGACCTACCATAACACTGAGATGGTTATCAGAAATGTGTCTATATATTTGAAGGAATATATCTGAGAATTGAAGAAAGAAAATCAACTTCATAAAAACTGAAATAGTTGATAGACGTCTAACAACTTGATAGAAAACATTTGAGAAGGGCAAAAGATGCTAAAAAAAACTTGCTTTGTTAAAGGCTTAAACAAACTTTGCTGAAACTAATTTTCTTCATTTTACTATAATAGCCATACTGTTTTTTTTTTAATCAACATCAACCCCCTTATTGTTTACAGTGTACTGTTAACACAACAACACCTCCTAACACCAAGACCCTTGAAGTCATTCGCGATCACCCCGAGATTGAGGATGTGATTCGACCAATCGGTAATGCTCCTTTGGACTTGCCGACAGATGACCATTTCACTCACATCGTCATGGACACTGCTCTGGCAGTCAATGGTGAACACTACAGCGTCGTCTATCTGGGCACAGGTAAGAGACTGAAGGCTGAGTGTGAGGTAATTAATGTAATGAGTAGTGAGCAAATAAGAGAGACGGTCTTTTGACCCTGCAGATAATTGAAGATGTTTCTCTTGGTGCCCCCCCCTCCCCCCCAGAGCAGGGAAAGGTCCTGAAGGTCCTACACACGTTTGAAGAGGTGTTCATCATTTCTCAGTTCTCCCTCTTCCATAACGAGGGACCCGTGTTGAGCATGGCCATCGATTCCCAGAGGGTACAGAAACAATTTTTCAATCCTATGATCAATTTTGTATCAAATTACAAGTGTATTTTATGGTTACCTTGCAAATATTGTAAAATTTCAATCAGTCACAAAAGGAAGTAGGCCTATTGCATAAGAGTTTTTGGGAGAAAAATCTTTTTTGAAGATGACAATTATTGTACTAGTTAGTTGCTATAAATACACTGAGGCGCTGAGGCATGAGGCAGACTGTTTTTACAATGCAAATACCCATCATTTCAGTTCACCTTAATAAGACCTTGCTATCACAAATACATGATGTATTCACTTACCACATCCCAAATGTCCTGCCCCGCCCCTCCCCAGGGCCACCTCTATGTGGGGACCTCCACAGAGATCCAGCGTGTTCCCCTTGCGGACTGCAGTCGCTATGGAGACAGCTGTCGAGAGTGCATTCTGTCTAGGGACCCTTACTGCGGATGGGACTCTGCTAAGAGGAAGTGCTTGGCCATCCCCGCTGGATACAACATCACCACTGGGTATTTCATGGCAATAATGGCAGCATATTTATATATTATATATATTAATATATATAATGGATATTTGATGGATAATCTAAAAGACCTTCTTTTCTCTGCAAGTGTTTGTAATGAAAATTTGTGATTGATCTTCGTTTTTTTTCCTATTTTGCTTTGCAGTAGCACACTCAGCCAAAACCTTGATCAGTCAAATGCTTCAATCTGTGGGGATGTGAAAGGTGAGTGACTCACCAAGGTGAGTGACTGCAGTGTGGTGTACAAAACACAAGATACTGTGGGCAAACGACAGAGCATATAAACATTACATCATTGCTGCACATGTGCCTGCTCTGCGTTAGCCTAACATCTGCGTTAGCCTAACATGCTTCTGCTCGTCTCCCCAGCTATGAGAAGCCGAAGCACAGTACCCAAAGATGTGGTCATCGACTCCAAGGGCCCTGTCCTCCTCCCGTGCCCGATCCGATCCTACCATGCTACGTATCGCTGGGAAAAGGACAACTGTAGCAAGCACTATCCCTGCACCGTCTCAGGAACCTCTTGCGTTCTGGCGCCCACACCCGAGTTGCCTCTGAAGGAGGGCGTGTTCCGCTGCATGGCTGTGGAGGACGGCTTCAAACAGGAAGTGGTGTCCTATCGCCTGGTGTTCAACGGCAGTCCTCTTCTCGCCTCGTTGACCCCCACCCTGAGTCTGTCTTTCGCTGTGGCCGCGTCTCTTTGGCTTCTGTAGGTCTGTGTCCCTCTTCCCCCCTGACCCACTTTGCTGGTGAGTGATGGATGAGACGATCTCAAGGTTAGGTTCGCAGAGCAGACGTCGCAGGTCGGGGTGAATTCATGAAGCCATTTGTGGCAGTTGACCCAGTCTGTGTCACTCATGGCTGTGATCTGTGGCCTGCATCAAGACTAGGATTGTAGTACTTGAGTCTGGTCTTGAGACCACAAATTAATGGCCTTTTGTCTTCACACTGTTCTCTTCACATGAATTTTTAAGCTACCCTTTTCATCAGAGACCTGATCTGATCCACGAACCAAAAATTGTATTGTAGACATAATTTAGTTACAAAATTTCAGTATTCTTTACCAGCTGTACTATCCCCTACTGCAGTACTTATCATGTTGTGTGCATGCACCTCTCAACCAATCAAATCACAAGATCAAGATCATAGCTATATAAAACTAAGTTATTATTATTATTATTATAACTTGATAACTTGGCCGTAGCAAGAATTCATCCGTCTTATTCAAGACATCTCTTACAAGTAGGGTAAGTGATGCTAAGCATTTTCTAATACTGTTTGCAGCGTTCAGAGAATTCCTTCAAAGCACTGCTCACTACCTTTTCATTTCCAGTACACTTTCTCATTTCATCCAGTACACTTTCTTGCCCTCCAATGACAAATCATCATGTGGAGGTTCTCAGACAGAAGCCCATGCTAAGAAACACCAACATAAACAAATGCAACATAATAGCATCGCATGGCTTACCCAACCCTTAAAGCCAAAAGGGCATGCAATAGTATAGTAACCGGTAAAAAAAGCATAGAACAAGTGGCAATATAACAGCAATATCAATCACTGTAATTCTGATAGTTGTACATACCGTGCAGCCTATCTCCATTAACTATTACAGTAATTTCAGCTAAGTACTTTGGTCATAAGAATTCAAAGTAATGATCTTGGTCTTGTTATGCTTTTGATACTGTAATTCTGGCATAGTCCTCATAGTTTTGGCCCATTACATTACTCAGAACATGTGGTTAATACGAGCCAAGACCGTGCATTTGCTGCTTATTATTTTGTTATGTGGTAAGGACCATTTTCCTCTCTGAAAGTGCACTTGAGATTTAAGTCGAACATGAATTCTCTTGGGGTTTATTGCAGTAACAAACAAGCTCAGTACTGTAGAAGGTGTGTGTTGCTTTGGGGAGATGTAGTGAGATGTGATACAAAAAAAATCAGTTGATCAGTAGTAGGTCATTTCTGTCTTGATTTCAAGAATGTTTGACAAAGATTTGGAACATAGCACAGTGTAACATGCTACAGGCTTAACATTTGCTGAACGCCATCTGTCTTGGCTATTTACCTGCTGTATAATTGTTTATTGATTTAAAAGTATTCTTTGCAAATGCATTTACAAAGGCAAGCTGGTGTCAGGATAAGATGTTCTCTGTTTGCTGAGGAAGGCCTGACTTGGTTGACTTGAGTTGGCATCTTATCACTCAGTGAGCCTTTAGCCATCTTCCTGTTATAGCTGTAATTTGGTATTTTCTTGGTATTGGTCTTGACTTGTAGTTGGTCACCTAGTTTCTGTAATAGTCTAAGACAACCCCCCGTGTTGGTATAGGTTTTCTTGGTACCATCTTGGCCTATGCTCAGAATCATGATGTTAAACACTAGTAAAAAGCTTCTTCACTGAAGAGGCCTAGAATTTGCCCGAGGATAAAACAATTGCTCATGTTAGGTTAGATGATCTGTCTATTAAATTAATGAATACAAAAACAGAGTACTGTACAATTGCTCAAATTGTTCCATCATAGTAGTATGCGTTAAGGATACAAATATGTATACACATAGATAATAGAGATTATTTTATACTCATATATAACTAATGTCTTGCCAAATAGATCATACCATTTTTCGTGTAATTTTTTACTAATTTGAGTGCTTTGCGAACCTATCTTGGGACACTGCAGAAGGTAAAAACTCCCTGTTTGTATGGGTACATGCTTTGTCTCTTGAGTGTAGAATTTTGTGGACTCTTAAAGCCTGAAGCCTGCTGTAATAATGGTAACTAATGAATCCTCAAACAGACCAATTCTGGAAAGTGGAGATCTGGAACTCAAAGCCTTAACATATACGGGATGGTATCCCTAAGCACAACTCACAGTGAGAGCTAAACTGTTGTTGATTTGTTGGCTTTGTGCGTGCCATGGAGCCTTACTTTCATTTATGGAGTTCTAAAAAGAGAGACAAACCCCAGAGGACCTCCAGGTATCGGTCCTACTGTACGTACGTCACTGTGTCTAAGACTACTGGTCTGCAGTCACCGCAGACTCTGTGGCATCTATCAGAGCATCCCTTGGTTCTCTCCTTTGGCTCTTCCCAGTTGAGGTCATCTGAAGTGAAGGGCAAGTTAGCTTGAGTAATTGACTTGTAGAATTGCGTTTTGTAGTTGCTGTGAAAAGATGCTTGTGGTTATATATCAATACAGTACATACATGTATGGTGTATTTTTTCTGCCTACTTTCACCATTGCTGCCTACATACATTTCACAAAAACTGGCCCTCTCTATATACTGTAGGTTGTGCAGTACTAAAGATCCATGCATTAAGAGACACTAACCATGGTCATCACCAAATGGCAAACAATGACTGACACAGAAAAGGGGTTATTTGCCTACTTTGTGAGCTGTAAGGAGGTGGAAGTACATTAACTTCAGATAGCAGTCATGCCCTGTAGAGACTTTCTGACTTAAGTGTGCTAATAGGTTGTGGTGTAAAATGGAGCAAGTCTTGTTATTTCTGTATCTATGTCTCTCCTAACAGCTGACCCCAAATACCAGTGAGGGTTTTTTTCTTCATTTTCTTCATCATTTATTCCAGTACACAGTAGGCGTATATTAACCCAAATGCAACAGACATAATTTGAATGTAATTATGACTGATGGACTTTTTGCTTGTCTTTGAGGCCCTGTTGTGGCCCCTAGTTTCCTCTTTTGTCATTTCTGTAGTGTTCTCAAATGCCAAAATAATGCTACTGTTGGAAATGCCATATTCTGTGCCAAGGTTTCAGTCAAGATTGACCACTTTTGTGGTATTTGGGCCCAAATAACACGTACTGTAACAGCCCCGAGTGGCAGCTTTCAAAGTCCAGATGAAATGATCTAGAAACTGTGCTGTATATAAATTGTTAGGCCTACACTAATGCAGAGCATCTGCCAAACAC
>JASCQY010000010.1:2145865-2170806 GCA_030264315.1 Sardinella tawilis
TCAGTCTGCTGGTGGAGTTCCCGTGTTTGCCGGAATCCGAAACCTGTGAATAGTATGCTTGGCCAGACCGTGCGACGTGGCCTATAACGTCACGGAATGGGCGAGCTACCGAGTGCTGTCGATAGATATCAAAACGACAGCAGTAGGTACAACGTGGACCGAATTCGCGAACTGGCCGCTACCGCTAACCGATTAGGGCATATGAGAACAAAACCATAGCGAAAAAGATATGCTCAGTTAGCGGTAGCGGCTAGTTCTCGAATTCTGTCTACGTTGTACCTACTGCTGTCGTTCTGGTACCTATCGACAGTACTCGCCAGCCTCAGACAACAGGGCTTCGGTTTGATTCACTCCGGAGAATTCCTTTAACAGATTTTATTATTTTCCAGTAAACATACTTGAGACGATAAAAGATTTAAGTGTGTAACCATTTCTAGTATTTTTTATTTATTTTTTAAGAATAAAAAAAAAAAAAAAAAAAATCACCCATTGGCAGCGTCCCATGGTTAGGCCCACCAGAGCAGAAAATAACATTGCAGTTCCAGACTCTATCTGTATCTTAATGTTGCTGCTTTTTTCCCCCCCAGATTGGATCAGGTGGGCATTCTTCAGTGGAAGACGCAAAGGCCACCATGGACTTGTACAAAATTGTTGCAGTGGAATGGGAGAAAGCATTAGCAACTAAAGCCCCTGCTCAGTGATTGCACTGTGAACCTTATAGCCCTGGTATAAACATTCAGTTTCACATGTACTGTTTCATCATGGGAAACATTGTACTTCCCTGAGAAAATGGAATGATGTGGTTAATGCTGCCACAAGGGGGCAGTAATATTTCAGAGAGAGGTCTTGGAGAAGTGGGAGTTTCTTGGTGGTATCTTGGTGCTTAATATAGCCAGTTTCATGAAACAAAAAGAGTAAAATATGATTTTATATCTGTTTGATGTGCCACATAAATGTGTTCTAAATAGCTTTTCCATCACATTTAAAATATTGAATGTTTTATATGTTGTTGCTGAATATATTGTCTGTCATTAACAAAAGATGTGATAAACACTCAGGAAATCCCACATGAGTTGCGTTGTCATGGAGACACGGAGGGGTCTCATAGTTTTAGCGCTCACCACATGCCCTCTTGGCCTCCTCTCCATTGGTTATGCAGATCCTGTCACTCACATTATGAGTTCTGGAAATTGAGGTCCAACAATTAAACAAAAAAAAAAGAAAGAAAGAAAGAAAAAAATCATTGACTTCAGTGAAATTATTCAATTAGATGTAATGTTTAAATGGGCCTGCTTGCTTGGAGACACAACACACAGCAAGTGGCTTACTTATTTATTTATTTTCAAATGGATCCGCTTTTAGACTTGGTCAGAGAAATAACAAACACAAAGTCACCATTGCTTGAAGAATACCAGATGTCATTGGTCTTGGATGAGCCGCTCAAGCATTAGGAGCGATGAGGCTGATGTGTGTGTACAGGGTGGAGTCGTTCCCTCTCGATCTGCGGTCAGGATGGAAGGCCACAGGTTTGTCTGGGAGAAGGATGAGAGCTAATCACACTGCTCCCTTCTTTGTGCCTGTGGACAGAGCCCTTGGCAAGCCCGAGGCGCCAGCCTCGCTCCATGCCTGTGAATTCAACACCACAACATTAATTATGCCACTTCCTTGTCCCCTCTCTTGCCTCTTGGAGCGCTCCACAGCTGCACTGATGCTGGCTGCAGCTGATCAAAGAAGGGTTTTTCTCCCCAACTGCCACTACACACACACATACACACACTCATTTGGTCACCATTAAGTTTTCTCATTGCCACGCCACTGTGTTGTGACTGAACTCAGTCAACCTGTTGAAATGGGGCATTCTTCAACAATCTGTTTATTGAGCTGGCATACTTATAGTATGTCTTGTTTAAATGCTCTATGCAGGGAAAAAAGAGTTTTTTTTTCTTTCCAGTACAGTCATCCTAACCATCAGTGTTTTTCTGGGAGTAGAGAGATATACAAAAGACGAACAATTTATTCCTTTAGGCATAAGCATATTTTTTTCTTTTTCCTTAAAAGGTGTTTTAAATGGTGGAAAAGAGTAGTTTCCACGTCATCAGTTGAGCTTATGACAGTGGGCAATCTATTTCAGGTCATTAATAAGATTACTCAGGGTTTGGTTTGGATTTCATTCAGCTTCCATTAAAAAAAAAAAAAAAACCTCTGCTGGAAGGTTTTGGTAATGTCTTATAAATCCTCCCGTGGTTTTGGTGAAAGTATGATTCAGAAGTAAGCTAACCCATCAGCTACCTCCAAAGCTTTTATGGCTTTACCATGTAGCCAGAGGAAAGGGCAGCTTTTTTTGTCTCCTGAAATGAAATGTGAGCATGGTCCATGTCTCTGTGCCATTTATTTAGCACTAAAAGCATAACTGTCTAGACTTATACCTGGACAGTAGTCTGAGAATTCCTCTTCCATTACATTTGGCAGTGACAATGGAAAGGCCTTTGTCAGGCTGCTGCCTCATTCACAGTCGTATTTGTGCAAGTTGCTCATATTCTCAAATGCACGCGTATTCTCATTCTTGCGACTCCACTTGCACTGTCCACTGACTAGACCGTAAACAGGGCTGCTCTGTGTTCTTTTCTGTCTTGGGCCCAGCACCAGAACTCGGGCCTCGGCTCTCACCACCTCATCTGCCAGTTGGCGAAATCCACAACCTTGCACTCCCTCACAACGGAACAGTAGCGGAGTAGAAAGTGGGGCTTTTGATGATGTGCCTCTCCTTGTCTGTCAGGCTCTCTGTAACAGAGAGGCACTGTGGCTACAGCGCCTACTGTACTGAGCATGTACAGGATGTTTGCTTTGACAACAGCCTGGCTGAGTTTGGGTAACTTTAATTCACATGGATGCCCCTTTCAGATCTCTTTGTTTTCATCATGAGTCAAATATCAGTCAAATACAGTCAGTCAATCAAATACAGTCAAATATCTTGCCAATGAAAAATCGATGGTAGTATTTTCCTGGGTAAATCTTGAAGTTTGACCCTCACATTCCTTTTTTTAAATGTTGGAAGACACATACAGTTGAAGATGGCTGATGGGAAGTTTTCCTAATGCCAACATGCCATAGTATTAGTATGAATATGATGTATGTGAAGTATATGATTAAAAGATTAATAAAATTTGCTATCCAATCAAGAAGAGGGAATGTTAAAATTGATCTTCTTGATAAGTGATCTTCATACACATCATACCATTATTATATACAGTATATTTAATTTTATTTAATTTTATTTATTAGTTTTTTTTTTTTCAGCATGTAAGTAAAGCACACAGAATTTTGACACAGTGAGACACGGAAATCAAACAAATGATTCTGAATTCCAACCACTTCCTTGCAAATCTGTCTCATGTTTCCTTGGCCCTGAGAAGAAATGCGATGTCCAGTCGTCTCCTGAGCTCTAGTGTTGACCCTTCAGACTGTGCCTATATGTTAAATTCCTCCAGGGCCTCACACCTAGCCTGGGCTGTCAGCCTCAGCAGAGGCTGCACAAAGATGTATTCACCCTCCCTCCCCTTCACAGCACGTTGCTCATCACCAGCGTGCTCCCACGCCCACCTCGCTTGTCTTAGTCGCCGTCTTCAGTCTTCGCTGTGCGTGCCACTGCCAACCTGCGAATCACCTCACGTCTGGCCCAGAGATGAGAGGCGTGAGTCACTGTGTTGTGTACCATGTCACAGGTCGCCTGCTAATATAGGCTCCTTTAAACTGCATTCAGAGTGAGGAGTCAGGGCTGTAACTTTTCACCTTGTCTTGAGTTACATTTCTTAAATCAACACAGAATCCCTGACTGAGGCGTTGCACAAACATGTTGGCAAACACGGTGGTGAGGCCTCGAAGTGTGCAAAAAAAACCCCAGAAAAAGTAAAAGCATCATCTGGTGGTATCTTAGTTTTTCACAGACTTATGAGTTTATATCTGTTATTCAAGAAATAAATTATGATTTCAGGTTGAAAGATCATTTGTATAAGTAGCCACTAATGTGTTTAAAGAAAGAGAAAGGCAATGGTCTGCTTAAACTAGGCTTAAAACTACAATCTTACAAAAAAATGACATAAATCCTACATTGCTAATCAGCAAAGTAGGCAATCATTATCATGAAGTAAATTCAACCCATTTCAATCAGCCTCTTTTAATCTTTGTGCGATGTTCTGAAGAAGACAAATATAGTGAGGCCACAAGGTCATTTAGTATAGTGTTACTTTAAGACCACTTCTGACCCCTCGTCTGTTATGTTTTGACACTGAGGACTGAGAAAGGCTGTCAGGAGAGAGCTGTGAGGGTACTATATGTTCTTGCCATATAGCTGTGAGAGTGAAAGTTCATGTGCTGGCCCATTTGCTGCGTGTTTACATGGAGTAGGAGTCATTTCAGTGCCTGCACTAAACTTCAGGGATATTTTTGAGTGTTTGACCCCAGAGTTCATTTTAAAGACAGTAGTACTTGGCTATACAAATGCACACATATTTTATGGTCATCAACACAGATGTGCTAAAAACTTGAAGACTTTCATGATGTTATTTCCAAGACTTTCTTCAGAGAATATTACTCCCAATAATATGCTCAGACCAAATTTTTATTATCAATATTATGCAAATGCTCCAGACATTTTCTTGGTGACAACCATCCTGTTGGCAAACCTGTTGGCACATGGTTTTCTTCTGTTTGTTGCAGTGGAATGCTGACTGAGTGAAGCAAGCCATAGCACAGCGAGGATGATTTCACTGTAAGGTTACTCGGAGCAGAATAGGACAATCCCTGCCTTGTGACTCAGGGAACTGTTCACCACAACAAACGGCCACAAAAAAAAAAAAAAAACAGTCACACATGCACGCATGGCTGCTGTCAAGGAGTTTGTCTGCTTCTGAACCATTTACTCCTTTGGCCTTAGGAAGTTGTTCCACTGTGATCAAAGGGGCCAGTGTCTGTCATGGGAACACTCCACACCGCCAGACCAGAAGTGCCAGCCTGTCGATATGTTTACATGTGGCATGACGCAATGAGTGAGTTTCCTCTTGTTCCCATACAGATGATGTAGGAGAAACAGGAAGGAAAGACAATGTTCCTCAGTACTAACTAAAACAAATAAAGTTGAAGGTGCCTTATGAGATGTTGCATGGTTTTTAGCGCAATTTCATTTTTGTCTCAAAGCCTAGGCATCTCGATCAGCTTGCTGCCTGCCCCTGAATACTTTATGAAAAGGGCCCCTCTCTGGAGACAACACAGGGGCTGTAGACATCAAACAAACACTAGGGGCACAGGCTGTGTACCAAAACATAACAACACACTGTTCAGCGAAACACAAACAAGATGGTTAGGGATGTGACATCATGCAGGATCTCATAGTGCACCTTTAACAGACCTAGACTTAAGACCTAAGTAGATTCAAGATTTGAATTAAATAACCCTGCTCTTCAACAGCCTGATACCCCAAATGTCAACAATCCAACACATCACTGCATTCTGATCTAGAATATTCTACAGCCTCAAAATATTCTTGTTTGTTTGGCTGCAGCAAAAATTATGTGGTCTGTAGGGCACTTCACCAGACTGATTTAATCACTAAAACATGGCTGAAAATTCCTCTGTATGTGTATGACCCTCATGAGGTGACATTTTTCCTAAATTAAATTATGGGCTCTAAAAGTAACTAAGACCGAAATGATGCAATATCTCTGTTTCCAAATAAAGTTCATTAAAGACCACTATGTGATCTGGAGGGGGCGAATTTCCTGGGTAACCAATGAATTGCTGCAGTTTGACGCGGTCAGCATTCTCCCCGTTAGCTGACTGGAGTGCGTATGAGGCGAGCGGGTGCAGGTGCAGGTGCAGGGTTGTGACAGCATCAGCAGCGTGCGAGCGTGCCAGTCTGCAACGATGCGGTAGGCTCTCCCAAACCTCAACTTCTCTTGTTCCGTCGTAAACTCAACTCAGGACAATTTCCCAGAACCCTAGAAGTTTAACCCTGTAACTAGTATATCCGAGTCACCTCGTTACGCAGTGATTCAGAGATGATGCGGGTTTAAAAACGGGAATAAGCACGGCTTGACAACATTTTCCTCAGTTCTCACCCGGCCCACTTCCCCTCGCATCATTGAGGGGACAAATAAGACTGCTTTTGTCGTAACGAGAAAGTGGGCTGTTCAGGCGTTTTTCCTACGTAATTTCGGCCACCTCTCCATCGCAATCTCTTTCTCTTACATCCTTCGCTGGCGGACGGAGCGTTGCCTACTAGCCTACTATTCCCCACCTTTCTATTTAGACGTGTGTTTGACTAAATGATCAGTGACATCATTGCTCCACTTTGAGCTGCTGGGTTAACACTGAATTCTACCTGGAGAAGCTTCTTCAACGGAAATACGCGCAAGAGAGCTTTTGCAGACTTTCAAGATACCGGTATGTGACATGCACTTTGTCTTCTTCGCTTGATAAATAGAGGTCTTTATCTTAGAAAAAAAACTGTAATGATTTTAGGCAGTGCTGTGATTATGCATTTCATGTGGAATTGGCATTAGATCTGTTTGCTACTTGTTCCAGTCTATCAGTTTTCATTTTTGCCTAATTTTAAAATGTTATGGTGTAAAATTTGGGAAGATGAAATAAATAGTTTAATTTCTCATGCAGTATTCTATCTATCATCTTAATTCCCTTTCAAATGCATTTGGGAAACATCCCTTATAGTTTCAACACCTTACTATTCTTTTATATTTTCATTTGCCAGAGAAGAGGCTTTGTGGTCCTGTGATTAGGCTACTGCCTTTTTGCCATACAGATTTGTTTTTAGTTCTGCGCCCTGTCTGGGGGCTTTTCGAATGAACATTTCATTTGTAGTGCTTTAGTAACTACAGATATTTAGCAGTTCTGTAGTGCCTATTCCAGTATGACTTCCCAAGCATGCAGACTCCCACCTCATCAAGGTTGGCACTTTGCTTTGGGAGGAGATGAGCTTGTTGCCCTCTTGTGCATTATTTACAGCACTGTGCAGTTCAATGAAATGAAAGTAGCCTACTTTAATAAGGTTTTTCCTCAACACATTTGTTTTTCTCTATTGCACTCTGTGTGTGTGTGTGTGTGTGTGTGTGTGTGTGTGTGTGTGTGTGTGTGTGTGTGTGTGTGTGTGTGGTGAACTAAAAGAAAATCTTTATTATAAAGTGTAAATGATCTGAAAGAGTATTAACACATTTGGACTTTGACAATAATGCCATTGATTCAATATCTTTGGTCTCTTCCATGCCAGTTTGCATGCATCCATAATACACACTTGAGGGAGGAGAGAGGTCTTGCGCCATGTGGCCCATGCTGTGTTATGCCTTTATAGACACATTGCTACAATAGACTAGTGTAGACAGGCTTGCTTCAGCCCCACAAATAGTACTTTCTTAATCCCCTTCATTAAGAAAAACAGCAAGGAAAAAAGGACCCCATCTATCGGTTTATGTATCTGAATCATTGGATAGCACTAGCTGTGCATTTCAGAGTAGATCATATTAAAATCAGCTGTGCTGTTTGTCTATGTTATCCGCAGGCTGTTTAAATGCAGTGTAGGTAAGCACACATGCACAAGCCCACACACGACAGAGACAGAGAAAGGATGCTGTGGGTCTGACCTAATTTCAGAGGGATCCTGACAAGCCCCTTAATCATGTTAACATGTACGGTACCCAGGAGTTTGTGTGTGTCACACCCCACCGAGAAAATGACTGTCAACTGGAGGAAGTGGTCTCCCATTAAAAGGAGGAGGCCTTTGTGCAGGAACACATGGACCATTTCTGCCTGTGTGATCATTGCACTAATTTAGAGGAAGGGGGAAAAAGGATATTTGGGTCACACATCACATGGAATGTACTGTTGAAGCATGCCAGGGAACTCACAGTCTGGTGTACATGCACTGTTTGCATCATCTGTCATATATGTTGGACTGAAAGCAAAGGCAAACATCCCTCTGTAATGCATCAGCTCAAACACCAAAATACCTTCCAAACAGAGACCTTTGTGAATGATTCAAACTTTAGAGCTTTAATCATTTCTAAACATTTGCCAAAATAGTTTGTTAGGTGAACAACCAGTTCTGCCTGAAAAGAATCTCAAATGGTTTAACCCCACCCTTCCTTTGCATGCGTTCAGCCCTGTGAACTGACAGGGGAGGGGGGAAAAAAAACTCCAAATAAACACAACAGCGAGAGTGGTTACTGTAATAGTTGTGTTTACATGTGGGGCTTTAAAGGCCAAAGTCCATAGAAGGCATGGGCTCCCACGATTTGTACTGATACAGCCAGCCTAAGCTGTTTAAGGGCCTAAGCAGCAACACAGCAATTTTTTGCCTAATCAGCCTTGTGGCCCAGGCTGCAAATAGGCAGACCCCCCTCCCACCCCCCTTCCAACCCCCCCAGCACTCCCCCAACTGATGGAGTCTGCCGCTGCTGCCGCTGCTTTGAAGAAGCCACAGGCGCAAGGGCTCACGTCATCCTCCAGGGCCCAGGAGCCTCTGCGCTCAGGACTGGCCGGGCCTGGAGGCGTGTGGGAGTGCTGATTCACTCTCATCTCAGTCGGTGGTGGTGTCCCCTCTGAGCCGGTCAGCTGCCTCTCTGCACTCGTGCTCTCCCCAGCAACACACCCTCTCTCTTTTACACACACACACACACACACGCATGCACGCACACACACTCACACACATACACACACACTCTCTTTCTCTCTCTTACGCACTAGCTCAGTCTCTCTCCTCCTCCCCCCTTCCTCTCTTTATGTCACTCTCTTCACACATACACACACACCCACACACACATACACACCCACACACATACACACACACACACACACACACACACACACACACATACACACACACACACACACACACACACACACACACAAACTTGATTTCCTGTCTAGTTGTGCTTGTAAAGGGCTACCGGTTGCCCTTGGAAATGAGCAGGCTGAGTCGCTCGAGGTTAGGGGAGGCACAGTTTGGAGGCGAGGGGGTGGCAGACTCCCAGCTGAGGCAGAGAGAGACAGGGGGACTAGGGGGAGAGAGGAGAGGGAGAGGAGGGGTTGCTGCAAGATGGTGGCTACCACATCCAGGGGTCTAGTGAGGACCTGAGAAAAGAAAAATTGTGAAAAAAGATTGAAGGAATTAGGGAGAGAATTTAGCCAGCTCTTTGTGTATGTGTGTGTGTGTGTGTGTGTGTGTATGTGTGTGTGTGACAGAAAGCAAGGAGAGAGAGAGAGAGACAGAAAGAGAGAGTAGCAAAGGGAGCATGAACAAATCAGTGTGTGTGTTCTTTTCGTAATCTTCTCTTCCAAGCAGGCCTCGGTGAAAAGAGGTTTTTGGTTGTCTCCATTGTTCTAATCAAGAAGCTATTAGCAGAATGGGGACTGAGTTGGGCTAAGAGCACAATTCTCAGAGAGACTGGAAGGAGGAAGGAGGAAGAAGAGGGAGGAGAGGAAGGGGAGGGGTGGGGGGTGGGTGGGTGATGGCGTGGCAAGCTGGCACCCTTCCCTCCCCATTTCACCAGTCCGCCACTCGGGTAGCCTCAAATGACCTCCCCCTGGCATCCGGGAGGTCGGACTTCCTCCACTGCGATTTCTCAAGGTGAAGTCATTTGGTATTCCAGACACCGAGCCCGTTGTGAGGTTGCCTGCCTAAGCACTTCTGAGGTTTTCTGGTCTGGGTCAGCCTCCCCCCCCAGCCTCCCCCCCCAGCCTCCCCCCCCAGCTCCCCCACCAGCCTCCCCCTTCTCCATTCTCGGCCCTGTGGAATTGTGGTCATTGGCTGTTAGTTGCTTGCAGCCAGCAGGACAGGAGTCTGACCCTTTTTTTTATTATTGTGTGTATTATGTCTTATTGTCAAGTGCTGGTTCACCTTGAAGCAATTAGCAATTAGCAATTACTGTACGACCAAAGCGCCCTGATAAGATCCTGCGCATACTTGAGGCAAGAGAGCAGGATGTGTCTAGAGCACTTTTTTTTCTCGCTGTTGTTGTTTAAAGTGACGTTAGAGGAGAAGGCTGGAAGACTGGAAGCACTGGCAGCTTGATTACTGGTTTGCCTCGTCCATGCTGGGCTCTTTTTGGTTTCTTTTTTTTCCCTCCTTTCTTCCTCCTTTTTTTTTTTTTTTTTTTTTTGAAGTCTGAGACGTTATGGAGACTGCCACCATGAATCAGAGCCTCTCTAATTTCCCTTTGAGAGCGGCCCAGAAGGCAGCGCTTGAATCCCGCGGCCCAGCAGAGAGAGGGTGCCCATGGCCACAACCAACACCCAGTGATTTGCTGCCAAGCGAGACATGCTGGCAACGTTGCACACTGTGTGTCACATTGTCTCTCGAAGTTTCTTTTTTATCACATCTGCGCGCTGACCTGACTTTGTTCTTCGGACAGGCTAACTGTTTGCCCTACTCCCCCCGTTAACTCCTCGTCTGCCTATTTAGGATGTATTTTAAAGTTTCAATCAAGCTATGTGTGTTTGATTCCATCCACGTGTTAGAAAGACTACTTGCCTATGATGACACATGGTCTTTATCATTCCATCCCTTTCGAATGAACAGCAATGGAAAATGCCATATGAGTTACAGCGGCAAACAGGACGATTACTTCACTAATTTACAGTTTAGTCAGAATAAATCACCACTCAGCACAAAATGGTCCATGTTTCCCTCAGCTTCTTTTATGTCTTTATTGCCTCCAATTGTGTGTGTTGGCTGTCAGAGAGTAATAAAATGGCCTTTAAATTTCAGTTTTACACAGAATTGGACAAGATTTGGTTCAGAGAGCTTTTACCACCCAATGATGAAACACACTAAGTCTCTTAAAACATAACATTTAGTGACCCCCAAAAGAATGAAACCACATAAAAAATGATGTTCTAGTAGAACTCGTTAACATTTACAGTGAGTAACTGAAATCAGTTTGATCTAAGTCACTGTAGGACTGGGTGCTAAGCAGGTGGCCTTGGCAACCGCTCCCAGAATTCCGGCTCTCCAGCATGACTAGGCACTTCATTTGACTCACACAAATAGCATCCCAACTGATCCAGCGGGGGTTCTTTTTCCCCGTTCGTTTATCTATTTATTCATTCCCGCTCCCTCCCGGCTTTCTCTTGCACTCTCTGAAAGACTGAACACTTTCTTAGAGCACCAATTCACCTCTTGTCCTGTCTGCTGGGAAGGCCATGTGGGTGTCGTGATGTATGGGGAGGGGAGGGGAGGAGAGGGGAGGGGGTGCTGAGGGACAGATGTCTACAGAAGCAGATCTTGCTCTGGGAGGGAGAGGGAGGGGGAGGGGGGCAAATGAAGGTTTGGATTGTTAGCTGTATGGCTTGAGGGATCTATCAAAATTCTGCTCACACAACTGAACTTGGAAAACTTCGGCCATGCCAGCTGGAGAAGACAGAGGACACACATTCTCGCATAGCACCCTGAAACACACATACACACACACACAAACACACACACACACAGCCTGTGTTTCTTTCAAGACACCAACTAGTGTAACCCTCCAGCACAGGGAGGCATGGTAAAATTGAACATCTCAGGGTGTGTGTGCTCACCAAGTCTATGAAACCCTGTCATTTCTCTAAGGTAACTCAATCCTACATGTCTCCATCACCTCAGCATCAGTCAGCTGCTGTGGTCTGGGGAACAGTGCCATCCACCTCTGCCTTGTAATTGAGTCTGATTTTGATAAATGACAGTGTAATCACATATGTTTTCTGACGTTCTTTTTGGGGTGGTTTAATCTCTCTCTCTCTCTCCCTCTCCCTCTCCCTCTCTCACTGTCTGCTTTTCTCTCACTCTTTGCTTTTCTATTTTTGATACTTGCCACTCCTGGAAAACTACTGTCTGAATTCTGTTGTCTCGACATCAAGTCTGAGCTTGTGTAAATGAGTTGTGTCCTTATTCTTCTCAGATCCCAGTCATATAAACAGCATTTTTTTCTCATTTCTTTCTCCCTCCCTCTTTCTCTCTCTCTCTCTCTCTCTCTCTCTCGCTCTCTTGGTTGGTTTCAGATTAGATATGTTCCCGTCTCGACTGCTGGGCACCATCTGTCTCCTCATCGCACAGTTCTCCGGTATTGGCAGGACCGCCTCAGGTGGGTCACCCTCTCCATCTGACGTCCAGGACATAAATACAGCCAGTAAGGCGCTCTTTCGAGGCTCACTTTTATAGGACTTGTGAAAGTTTAGCTGTTCGGCTGGAGGGGAAAACCAGTAGTTCCTCTTCACCTGCTGTGAGATGTGTCACAGTTAGACAGCTGCAATAAAACTCGTCTAGACATCAGATGACTTCCAGATTTTCGTTTTTTAAAAAACTGAAAAGTCACTGCTTGGAGTAAGTTGAAGACAAGAGACACAATTCCAACAGGTATCCAAAACTGCAAAGTACATTAAAGTGTTCTTCTGTTGATCTTCTGTCCTTGTCTCTGTCAAACAGATGATGCAAGGCTCCTACAGGTAACCGTCCCCAAATCCCCACCAGCCTCCGCCATTTTGGGTGGATCCCTTGTGCTCCCCTGTCTCGTGTCACTGGCCCAGCCGCCTCCCACCGTCTCCACTGCGGGTCGGCACGCCGTCCTCACCCTTCCACGGGTCAAATGGAGCGTTTTGTCCTCGGAGAAAGAAACCGAGATCTTAGTCGCCCGTGGTGACCGGGTGAAGGTCAGCGAGGCCTACAAGGGCCGAGCCTCACTGCCGAACTATGACACGTCCCCGACCGACCTCACCCTGGAACTCAACGACTTGCTGCACAACGACACAGGCTTCTACCGCTGCGAGGTCCAGCAGGGCCTGGAGGATGCCCACGACCTTGTCCAGATCAAGGTCAAAGGTGCGCTCCATGAGTAGGGTGAAGCTGGGATGAGTCAGTGTTTGTGCTGCATTGTCAGAAAGGCTTCAGGGTGATTGAGTTATGTCTGATGTAGTGAGTCAGATGACTTTTAACATGATGTTTGACAAGCTTACTGTACAGTGGACATTCATGGGCTAAAGTCCACCATATAGCATTAATTAATTAATTTATTTGTGCTCATATACTGTATATTCAAATGGAATAATATAAATCAGTTTATGCACTTTGGAAATTAGCTTACTTTTGCCTGGTGCCTTTGCAAGGCTAGATGTGTGTCTTGAGAGAGGGTGTTCTCTATGTCTTTTGATTTTCACAGTATGTCTTTGCAGGGGTTGTGTTTCATTACCGACACGCGTCCAGCCGCTACGCCTTTTCCTTTGATCAGGCACAGGATGCCTGTGAAGACATTGGGGCCCAAATTGCCACCCCAGAGCAGCTCCTGGCTGCCTACAACAGCGGTTATGAGCAGTGTGATGCAGGCTGGCTATCTGATGGCTCTGTCAGGTAACAAGCCCCCTCTGGACAAGTGCCACTAGACCAACACTTTGTCTGGGTTCCTGTGGTTTAATTGGCAAAGCATATTGAGAGCAATGCCAAGATAATGTGCCCAGACCTCATAGGAGATTTGTTAACATTAATAAATCCAATATTTTTTTGCAATCATCAGCTCTTTCAGTTTTGTAAGCACTGGCACTGGAATAAGACAACATATCATGCTAATATCATGCTAATTTTTGTGCAGTAACTATTCCTTGTGAAACTGCCTCTCAGGTATCCCATTCAGATGCCACGGGAGGGTTGCTTTGGAGACATGGACGGAATGCCAGGGGTCAGGAATTACGGAATGCTCGACCCAGATGAGCTTTATGATGTGTACTGCTATGTTGAGAACATTCAAGGTATAATTTATATACCTGCAAGGCATAATTCCTACCAACTAAAACATTAAGATGTGAAGTCAAAGATATTATCCAAATTTAGTATAATAAATGTAGATGATGGCTCATTTTCAAAACTAAAATCTCTCTCTGTTCTAAAGGGGAGGTTTTCCATCCAAATACTCCTGAGCAGTTGACTTTACAAGAGGCCAAAGCTTACTGTGGAAGGCAGGGAGCAGAATTAGCCACCACTGGTCAACTCTATGCAGCCTGGAATGATGGCCTGAACCATTGCAGTCCTGGGTGGCTGGCAGATGGCAGTGTTCGCTACCCCATTGTGACACCTCGGGAACGCTGTGGTGGATCTGAGCCTGGAGTCAAGACTGTGTATCGGTATAGCAACCAAACTGGATTCCCTGAGCCTCACATGCTTCATGATGTTTACTGCTTCAGAGGTAAAGCACATGTCCATTTTTATCTGTGCTTTGTTCAGGTGAACAAACCAATTACAACATTAATGTCTTGTGTTACTTTCCTTCGTAGGCAACGGGGGTGCTCAGACAGAGAGCCCAAGGGAGTACCTGGCCACTGAGCCAGAGAATCAGCGCCAAGGCATCGTCACCCTCTCAGACCCCCTGGAGGAGTTCAGCTTGGGTCAAGTGACAGAGCAAGTGGAGAATGAGGCCCAGGGTGCCGTTGCATCCTTTCCAGTTCTCAGAAAACAATTTCCAGAATTAGGAAAGGCGCTGGAGCCTCAGGCCACCCGAATTCCTCCCATGCAGGGTGTACTGCCTGGAGATCCCTTCAGTCCCACAACCCCTGCACCCGTCAATGTGGAGACTTTCTCGACGCGTGAACCGTGGCTACAGGTGCATGTGCTCACCAACCCTGTGGATTTCGAATCTGTGCCAGAAATTTTTCGGGAGACCAGTAACCCTGTACACGCAGGAGATGACTCAGAAGAAAATGACAAATATGATGATTCCTTTGCAAACACTGTTCAAACTCCAGAGTATTCACCAACTGAACAGGATGAACATGAGGCTAATCCTAAACATTCTCAGCCAACACCTGAAACCAATTTAGGAGGGGAAGGGTCTGTATGGTTTTTCAAAACAGTAGGCACAAGAGTACCAGGAACAACCATAAGACCGTTGGTATCAACTCTGGAGTACGAAGTGTTCGGAGAGGTCAAGAATTATCAAACTACCCCTGAGACCAACCTGAGATTAACTGACCCATTGGTTTCTCAGGTTGAGGAAGTTGAGGACGACCATCAGGATGCTGAGGCCAGTCATTCAGGGTCCTTCAGTGTAACACAAGTTAATCCCACCCAGGAATATGGCACCTTAGAGGTAGTAACTTTTGAGGACATGACAACAAGGTCCCTGGAGGATCTCACTGATTCAACTCATAACACAGAGCTCCCATCCACTGACCCAACCACATCTGACAACCTCTCTGAAACAGCAGGCACAGATCAAACACAGGCAACAACAGGCAACACCCACAAGGATGTTTCCATTTACGAGGAGCAAAGCCATACCCAGACCGCCCAACCAACCCAGCCATCTCTCATGGAGGCCACGACACTTTCAGCCCCCATTGAGGGGTCTGGTGAGGAGGACACTGAGGTGATGGTGCCCAAGTTCTCTTCCTCAGAAGACGCTGAGGAAGCAGAGGCAGAAGTAGAGCACAACACAGCAGCCTTGGTGGAGTCAGCTGAGCTGGTCACCCTTACACCAGAAGATCACACAGACTACCATACATCTCCTAACGTCCAGGTAACAACAGGTAAGTGAGGAGTCAGAAATTAAAAATAATCCACAGCACACAGGTTATTTGTATCATTGTTTGTGTATCTAACCATCACCGGAACATGAATAATGAGCTATTCATGTGTTTACAATATTAGTAACCTACTATTTGGGAAGATGTCTGTTATGTGTCAGACTCTATGACTTTTTCTATGTACTGATTTTAGTTTGATTGTCAATTGGTAGGCTTTGATCAGGAGCAGTCTAGTGCACCTTCTCCATATTCATCTACCACTGTAGGCTTGGTGGAGCAGGAGGCAGGGGCAACATCAGAAGAGTCAGTTTTGTTTCCGACCAATCGTGACGGAGACCTTGATTATAGCCTGGCACCCACCATAGCAGGTGAGACAGAGGGAGGTTCCGGTGAAGGTTCAGGCACTCATGATGATGACGACGACATTATTTCGGTGACCCTGTTGACCTCCCCTGTGCCCCACACGCTTTCCACTCCATTGGATTCACACCGGCAGATGGTGGAGGTTGCATCTGGCACGCCGCGTGACCTGGATATCTTCATACCAGAGCGAACCACCCTCTCGGCCCTGGGGGTGTCCCTAGAAGATCTGGAACAGGTAGAACAGGAGGGCTTGGGTGAAACCCCTGACGTCCTGTACACCACAACCCCAGGGTTCTCAGAGACGACTCAAGGTCACGAGGGGAGTGGGGAAGGACAGGAATCAGAGGAAGATCAGGTCGAGGAATCTGTGCAGTTGTCTAAAGGCTCACCTGTTCTTGCAGAGTACCCTGACATCTTGGATTCCAATGCCACCTCTGCTACTCTCGTGAACCTCACAGAAAGTGAAGATGGAAATGTCACTGGCCTTCTCATTGATGTGAACGCCACTGTCAGCTTTGAGGATTTCAGCACCAGTGACATTCTCCATGCTGTTACCACCACAGACACAGACATGCAACACACTGATGACGAGGTCACTTTGCTTCCTGGTGTGACACAGACCCCGAGCTGGGGGACACTTATCCCATCTACAGCACCCCAAGAGTCTCGCTCTGATCTGGAGTTCAGTGGCGAGACTCAAACCACCACCATCACAGGGGCGTACCCCGACTCATCAGCAGAGACAGAATCCACAACCACAGGAGCGTACCCCTACTCATCATCCGAGATTGACTCCACCACCACCACAGCGGCGTACCTGGATTCATCAGCAGAGACAGACTCCACCACTACAGTGGATGACCAGGACTTGTTATCTGAGACAGAATCCATAACCACAAGAGTGTCCATTGACTCCTCAGCAGAAACAGACTCCACAACCACAGGGCCGTACCAGGACTTGTTAGCTGAGACAGATTCCACCACCACAGGGGCATACCTGGACTCATTAGCTGAGAGAGACTCTACCACCACAGGGGAGAACCAGGACTCATTAGCCGAGACAGACTCTACCACCACAGGGGAGGACCAGGACTCATTAGCTGAGACAGACTCTACCACCACAAACCCTTCAGTTGTCACCACCATGGAATTAGATGAGGTTCACAGCCCCACAACCACATTAGCGCCAGTTGAGCTGGACCTCTTTGATGATCTGACCATGACAACAACCACCACCACCACCTCCAACTCAGGAGAAGAGGATGGTGATGAAGAGGAAATGATGCCTACTGAGGTTGCTATCCAGCGACCACTGCCATCTCAAAGAGTGATCGTACGGACGGGGAACCTCTCAGGTAATGATCGAGCGACTCCGTGCAAAGTGACCTCCCTGTCGGCCATTTTGTTTCTCCTCCTTGTTCTGCAATTGTACTGAGATTACCTCACTCACCTCCCTTGTGCTATGTACTGCAACACTTTCCCTCTTCGCTCCCTCTCCGCGCCTCTCTGTCTCAATGCTGCAGCCTGATTTAGCCACCACTTGACTCTTTCTCACTTCCTGACTAAGCACTCTTGCCTCTGCTTGTTTTTCTCCACTGGCTGCTAACAGCTGCCCATGTCAGAATCAGACTTGTACTAGCACATTGAATAGGGCAGCGCAAGGCTTGGATCCAGCCAATGAATAGACTAAGTCAACAGCCCAGCTACAAGCAAATCTCTTCAATTACTTTTGCTGTCCTGGCTTTCCAGATGGGACACAGCTCTTAGTGCTTAATTTCTTTGATGCTTGCAACTGAAAGCTGGAATGATCATCCAGTTAATACTTGCACTGATGACTCAGCTATGGCTCGCTGGAAACTCCTCTGTAGACCTTAGTTGCTCTTTACCTTCCTCTCAATGCCAATGCAAAGCCTAATGATTTTAGCATTCATTCCTAATATGTAGAACTGAAAGCCACTGTGTTTAACCGCCAGAAATGGCAACCGGTTAATCAACACACTTGTGATGCACATGTACTTGCACTAAGATGATATTGGTTTGATAGGGTTGTTGGTTCTACCTCTCTGTAAGATAACAAAAAGTTGATGAATGTGTGTGTGTGATTTGTTCCAACTGGAACCCATAAACCAGTCTGAAGACCTCAGAATAATGTAATAATGTAGGGGATGTAAGTTGGTGATGGATACTTGAAGAATTATCACAGAACTTAAAGGAGAAATCTGGAGTGAATCAATATAGAACCCTGTTGTTCGATGTCACTGAGTGCTATTGGTGGGAAAAAGAACATTTGAGAACATAGTCCAAATAGTGAAGTGGCAGATAACACCAACTAAATGGGGCACAGAGACTCATTTTTCTATGCCCCATTCAGTTAATTAAAACGTATTAGCTATTAAGTTGCTACAGTATATTATTGCTATTAAGTCTATATTGTATCAAATTTTCTTGTTCTTTTTCTTACTGACAACACTATGTGACCTCAAACAACAAGGCTATGGATGAAATCAGACCAGATTTCTCAAAGTTCTCAGACAAGGGCACATTTTTGTAGCTGTGTTTTGTGTGACTGCTGACAATATTGTATAAGAGTGAACAGTAAAGGTAATTTACACAGTTGATGCACTGGAAGTTGAAAAGCCATTTTTTTCAGGACCTGCTGAAGTGACAGCAAAGTAACATGTTTTCTAGGATGTATCTTCAATAGATTATTTTTACAAAGAAAGGACAATATTTAATGTGGTTTCATGTGGTTGCCTCCTCACATTAAGAACAGGAAAATGGCTTACCAATTCTGAAAGAAATAAAATACTGCCATCTTGTGGCCAACTAATTACCCTACATCTCATTGTGTTTTGCCTGCTGTTTAAAACTATGAGGATATTATACAACACAAATAACCCAATTTAATTTAAAAGAACCAGGTAAATTCCTAAATTCAAGGGGGTATTTATGATTCAGATGCCTGCACGGACAACCCATGTGCCAACGGTGGCACATGTGTAGACAGTGGATCCTCCACCAAGTGTCTCTGCCTACCAACCTATGGAGGGGATTTCTGTCAGATAGGTGAGTTTGCATTGAATTTAAGGTGTTTGGAGACGTCTTACTGATTTTATGAGAGTGCAGATTTCATATTGACTTGAGAGAATTATATTTCTGCTATGTAAACATTTCCACAACTCTGAAAAACTCTACTTCAAACATTATGCCAATAGGAAGCGACCCATTACATTTGTCAAAGTAAAGAAAATAGGAAAAATATCCATTAAATGGCTTTTCACTGTTTATCTTTTCTGTCACCTTTTTTGTCTGGTGCATCGTGTGTGTGTGTGTGTGTGTGTGTGTGTGTGTGCTGCGGCATGTGTGTGCTTGCGTCTATTTGTGTAATTTCTCTGACCGCCTGGGGGCGTGTTGTCCCAGACCTGGAACACTGTGAGCCTGGTTGGGAGAAGTTCCAAGGCTTCTGCTACAGGCACTTTGTAAAGCGGCAGAGCTGGGAGGTTGCGGAGCAGCACTGTCGTATGTGCGGGGGCCACCTGGTGTCAGTGATGAGCCCGGAGGAACAGGAGTTCATCAACGGTATACCATCACCTCTGACGACATACAGTACTCATTTGGAGAAATGTGCTCAAAGAAAATCATGTCATCGTAGGAGTTTGAATTAAACCCTTGAATTGAGCAATGGTATTTCATGAACTAAACCCTTGTGATGTCATAGGTAACTATCAAATCCAGAATGATCACTGGATTTTCAGCATTTATCTAGAGTCTTTATTTGGCTAGACCCCAGACAGAGTTCAATTACTGTAGTGTTTAAGAAAGCACAGACTCACATGCCGTGTTAGCCGCAATATGCTGCCTGGAACTGTTTACATTCAGTAAAAGCAAACAAGATCTTTAGAAAATCACTAGATAATACAATAATGCACAATGCAAAACCTCCAGCGAGTATTCATGTCCAACTCTGTAACCTAATGAGTTCTATGTACTGTATAGGCCTACCAAAACCTCCGTAATGACAGCTTTTGATCAGTGGGTTCATCCCGGAGGCGCATATAGTGTGCCCATATTCCTTTCAAACACAACTACTACTAGTTTTGACTACTCTGTCAAAGGGATGGGGGTTTGAAAGCTATCTTGCATTCCAGGGGCACCTCTGAAGTGTGTGCGATTCTCACGCTTTCTGTTTCCTCCCCCACTCTCTATGTCTCCAGATAGGTACAGGGAGTACCAGTGGACTGGGCTCAATGACAGGACAATCGAAGGAGACTTCCGCTGGTCTGATGGAAACCCGCTGGTATGAGGAAGTATTTGTTCTTTCTTTCTTTCTCTCTTTTTTGACTTTTCCTTTTCTTTCTTTCTTTCTTTCTTTCTTTCTTTCTTTCTTTCTTTCTTTCTTTCTTTCTTTCTTTCTGTCTTTCTTTCTTTATTGATTTAAATATTTATTTATATTTTCCTTTCCTTCTTTCTTTCCTTCTTTCTTTCTTTCTTTCTTTCTTTCATTCATTCTTTCCATATTGATGTAAATATTTCTATATTCTTTTTAGCTTTATGAGAACTGGTATCGTGGGCAGCCTGACAGCTACTTCCTGTCTGGGGAGAACTGTGTGGTGATGGTGTGGCATGATGACGGGCGCTGGAGTGACGTGCCCTGCAACTACCACCTCTCCTACACCTGCAAGAAAGGCATCTGTGAGTGCACTGATGTCACAAAAGCATAATTTGTGGAACGTACAGTGTCAGTCTACAACAGACAATGAAACACAACAACAATCACAACAACAATCACAACAACAATCACAACATCATACGGCTGACTAATAAGACTTATTAGTGCAGATAAGTGTACTGATGGTTCTGTTTAAGAAACATAGGTGTGCATATTATGCTTTTATAAGTCAAGTGTTCCTACACCTTAAGGGCTTATTTATTTTACATTCCACGATGTTAATCTCAGTGATCTGTGTGAAAAAAAAAACAAAATCCCAATGTGCTACCCTTATACTGTATGTCCTAGTTCACACCAACTATGAACATGCAGACCTTCCTGCCCAGTCTTGCAGTGCACTAAGCTCCCTTGGGTGTTGTTACATGATTATCTTTATGTTCAGCAGGATCTGTGCTGTTGGCTTGGAAATAAATGGGCCTGGTTAGGTAAAGTGTTGGTCCTCACGGCTTGTGCATTAATCTTCTCCAGCCTTCTGTGGCCAGCCCCCTACTGTCCTGAATGCAAAGATGTTTGGCAAGCGACGCCTACGCTATGAGACCAATGCCAAGGTGCGCTACTACTGCGAGGAGGGATACCTGCAACGGCATAACCCCATCATCAAATGCCTACCCAACGGCCAGTGGGAGGAGCCTCAGATCACCTGCACGTCAGGTATGAGTATGAGTACATCTATGTCTGCAACTACCTCCACGAACTCCAGTGGGATTTGCACATGTAAGATACAGTGTATATTACCTGTGTGTCATGAAACAGCTTGTAGACTTTTGACCTCCACTCTATCCTTTTAACTTTTCGTCTTATCACAGCGCTGTCAATTTGTCACTTTTGTATGACTTTGTATGACAGAGAAAAATGTTGTTTTGACTCAATAAGTGTAATGTAATGGTACTTATATGGGATAAATTTGCCCCAAGTCTGTCTGTCGTTAAGGCTCAACAGAGATTTTCTGTCTCCAGTTTACCCTGAGTCTGCAGCCACTGTGCCAACATCCATGGGTACGGCAGTGATGGTTGAAGACACGACGACAGAGAAAGCCTCGCCACAGTTCTGGGACATCAAGTGGGGCTTCTAAGAACCTCACAGAAATGCAATGCAAACCTCGCCATTTATCCATCCATCCATCCACCCATGCATCCATCCATCCATCCATCCATCCATCTTTTCATTATCCATGATCACCACAAAAATCCCGGAAGACTCATTTATCACAGAGTGAGAAGTCTCACTGTCACCCAGTTTTTAGTATTATTGAAACTGCACAACTTCCTTCATCACCAGCAATGTACACACCACAGGATTAGAGACTGTATATTTTCCAAGACACGGAATTACAAAGATTTTCGTAATTCTAAGATATCAGTCACAACAACAAAACAGTTAGTGACCACTCATTTGCTAATTTGTTCACAAGATGTTTAACTGATAGGAGACACAATTGTAAAAATTGTAGTATCCCATGCCGGCGAGAGTAACTTTAAACTGCCATACAGGTGCTAAGGCAATAACGGCCGATGGATACAGTGAGAGCACAAAGCTCCAGTCTTAGTTGTCACAACTCTAATGAAACAACTTCATCACATCTTCCTCTCATTCCACATCCCAGATTGGAGATTCCAGTTTCCACTCCTCAGTCTGGGTTTTTTCCCCTCTTCCTTATATTTTTTTACCAAGTCATCATCTCTCTATCTGGTGCTGTTATTCAGGTCTGTCCCAGGCTGTGTTGCTGATGGCAGATCTACTGCTGTACGTAATTATCAGTTATCACTGACTAACATGCCAGAGACAGCACAACCAAGACACTGTAGTGTTGTTGTTTGTTATTGTTGTTGTTGTTGTTGTTATTGTCATGATCTAAATGGTAAGTACATAGATGGGTTTTAAAAACAAGTCAAGACAAAAGAAAAAAAAGAATGAATTAAAATGCACTCAGTTTTTTTGTTATATGGTGTTTCTTGCGAACACTGTGGCACATTTTAACAACTTTTTAAACCATATTTTCCTATTGTGTTTCACCTAACATAAGATCCTGTTTTCCAGTAAGTCCTCACAGAGATAAATTACCTGTATTTCCCCAACTCCCCTAAGTTCTGCAATGCTTTGAAATTCCTTTACTTTTTGGTTAAAGTCACCTGAAAACAAGACAAAATAAACATCTAACACTCCCTTGAGCTTTCCTTGACATGTTTATGAATTATTATGAAACGTCATTCAATCCAAATTGTTTTTAACACACTAACTAACCTATTAGGTTCCAGAATTTTAAGCATCTATTTCTAATTATGTTATAACTTCTTATGTTATCTCACACATTCTTGCCTTATATATTCCTACTTTCCAGAGTTGACCTCTACAAAGGCTAACAAAAGTTTGTTAGTAGTTAGCTGTCAGCGTTGTGGGAAAATATTGATGATAATGTAATTGAGCTGTGCTCCAATTACATCTTTATTTGTAACTGTGAATTTTCCAGACATTTTAATAAAATCAAGCTACAAGGGGCCATCTGGTCTATGGTACCACAACTTTCAGTATACAGCTTGGGTTTCATAACCGAATAAAGGAAGTCGTCTTTTACTAACAACATTTATCATGTTCTTATTTTAAAAACAATTTTAAACTTAAACAGCTTATCTTAATCTTGAAGGTATTACAGTCACTATTTGCATTGACATTTAATCAAAATCATTTGGATTAGAAAAGCTGATGTTTCTATCCTGTACTGTACTGTATCCAATCCCCTCATATGATACATACGAACTGATATAGCAGAACAAAACATGCCAAGACAAGTATGAAGACGAAAGGCAGACAATATAATTCTTTAGTCATAAACATAAATAGAATTTTCAATCTCATCTTAATCCACAGACAAGTCTTAAATGGATTAACAGAAATTTATTGAGTGCATAACAGTGCATTGAAACATACTCAACTATAGCCATGAACATGTAGATTTCACAATGTTGGATTGTATTACCCTCTTAGAATGCTATTTTAATTAGTATATTATTGAAAAAAGAGCACTGGTAACTTTTTTTGAAAATCTGAATTTTATATATATTATCAGAAATAAAAAAATGACTTTATGTTCACTGTATTTCAAATTACCCCTCCTCCCCCCCTCTCATTTTTGTAATACAAAAAAGACATGGAAGCCAACATATTTTATATAAAAACTTGAATGTTAATAGAAAAACACAAACCACAAACCAAAGACTTGATGTGGAGATGAATGGCTGTCACACATGCCAGACAATCTCCTTCATGTGTATGTGTACAGAATAGGCAAATAAAACCTTCATTTGTTTTCAGAAAGGAATTTCTTTTCTGCATCTATGTCAGTCATCTATCTTGTGTCACCTGTAGCAGAAGGCACCGTAGAGCCTCTGGGTCTTGCTTGGGTAGCCGAAGTTCCGTACTCCAGGCTCTGGAAGACCTCCACAGCGCTGCCTAGGGGCGGTGATGGGGAACCGCACACTCCCATCGCGCAGCCAGCCCCCGTCACATTGGTCCAGACCCTGGAATCGCCACGCTGCATACAGCTGCCCCACCTTGGCCAACTCCCCTCCGTCTGCTCGGCACGCCCGCTCGGCCTCAACAAGGTTCAGAGGCCCGGCCAGGAAAAACACTGATCCTGGGGAGAGCAAGGACAGGGGATTTGACAGAAGGACATAATCAGATTCACTGCCTTTGGCTCACAGCCAAATTTCGTTTTTTTTTTTTTTTTTTCAAAAGCAATTTCAATATTGTTATTGATCTGATGCAATAATGATATTGAACAGTTTTGTTTTGCTGTTTCTGTTTACTTGTTCATGCAGTGATACAAATAATTGTCCCTGGGGCTTATTAAGTCATCTTTTCCAACTGACATTTCCATTTGTCCATTTGGTTTGGATGTGGTGGGAGCCCTAATGTCATTCCAAGACTCCTTTTTCCCACTGTTTGACCTCGCTTCCACAACAGAGGTCATTGTCTTTCCTGTCCCTGATCTGCCCAATGGCAAACCCACTACTGGCATGTCCTGAATAGGCCTACAGCCATTGCGCCTCATTAATCAGCTGATTGGTATGCTTGATAGTAGACTGCACAGAATCATAACATTCTCTGTAATCTGTCCAGCACTGGGAATAGTAGGCTGACATATTGACATGAGATAGGTGTTGTAGACAATAGTCTGCTTATCTGCCAAGAAACAGGCAGTACCTACATTTTAAAATATTTATTTTTTAAAGGTACACTATGCAAGCCTCCCCCCTACAGGCGACGATTTATTTAAAATATAGCAACAAGATTGTACATT
>JASCQY010000010.1:2200132-2210882 GCA_030264315.1 Sardinella tawilis
GTGTGTGTGCGTGCGTGTGTGTGTGTGTGTGTGTGTGTGTGTGTGTGTGTGTGTGTTTGTGTGTGTGTGTGTGTGTGCAGTATGTAGTATACTGTATGTATACTACCAGTACATATATTCTGTAGATACCTCACTGTTGTGTAGGGCTTTTGTGGGAAATGGATTGTGGTGCATAGACTCCCCCCACTTCTGAGAACAGAGGCTATTTCTCACTGTTTTAATATTAAGCACAAGGATACAAGGAAATGTAATTTTCGCATCCATATGCATATACTGAGTGTAAAAGATGCAGTGAAATTGTGTCTGTTACAACATTATATCGCGTACCCACTCTAAAAAAAATCCCCTCCTGTCTTCTGCTGTTGTATAATGTGCAGTGTGTGCATTTGTGAGTGATTTGATTGGACTCCCAGGAAGCGTATTTGTTCTCATGAAGCCCATTGCACAATGTATGAAATGCGCTATAAAAGAAACGTCTCTTGTCTTTCCGGTGGTTCCTGTTTATCACATCCCCAATTTCAGGACAACTTGGAAACAAAGGTTGTCATTAGTGTTGTCGCTTCTCTGAATGTTCACAGTTCAGGTCTTCCAGTACGTGGTGTGGAGGGGAGGAAGTGTGTGTGTGTGTGTGTGTGTGTGTGTGTGTGTGTGTGTGTTTCCTCATCTCAGCGCCGCAACTCTCCCCACTCTCTATGCCATCACACTCTGAGCCAGTTGCCACGGCAACCGAGAGCCAGCCTGAAAGCTGGAGAGAAAGAGGGAGAAAGAGAGCGAGAGAGAAAGAGAGAGAGATGAGGAAACAGACAGAGAGTGTGAGAGAGAGAGCGAGAGAGAGAAAAAGAGAGAGGTGGAGCATGGCACCAGTCCAACACGCAGCAACCCTGGAGCACGTCTTTGAATCGCTGAGTCCCTGAGTGTCTGAATCTGTCACTCTGTCTCCTTCCCTTCTCTCTCTCTCTCTCTCTCTCTACATGCATGTGACCATGTGTGTGTGTGTGTGTGTGTGTGTTAAAATAGTGCCCATGGCCTCACCTTGATGGAGAAAAGCAGAGCTTAAACTCCTAACTATACTTGATAGTATTTTTCTGCATCTTCATCTTGATTTGGAGACATCAGACTGACTGCACATGCACAGTGAAATTAATTCAGTGATGGCTTTTGTAGTTTTAGGTATTGAAAGATGTTGACCAGGGTTACACACTGTACTTGATGGCGGACAGATATTCTATTTATATTTATTAGATTAGATTTCAGCTCTACCTCTATATTCTACATTTATTCTGGATATTTCCCCTCCACTGTAAGTGTTTTGGGTTAAACTAGTTTTTATGATAAATTTTTGGGTAGACTTTCTAGATCAGTAGCAAGTGACATGGAGGCACCTGTTTCCTATCAGTTTTTGATTGTTATTTCTGAGAAAAAAACATATACAAACATTTAGCACTGTTGTGGTTAGGAAATCACACAAGATGGCTGCCAAACTTATAGTTTGGACGTCTTCCACAGAGATCGAATGCCTGGAGCTGAAATTATTCTGTCCTTTTTTTGACTCAATTTACCCACGTTTACTTATGAGATCCTCCACAGCATTTAAGATGTGTTATTAAGACGTTTTAGATGTGTTATTAAGACGTTTTAGATGTGTTATTAAGACACTTCCAATATTGGAGTTCTGGAGTTATTGGGCAAGTAACTGGAGACTGATGGACTGAAACAATGGGTCATTAATAACGTAGTTCATCCATCTAGTAGCCTACACACTGCAGTGCTCTTATTTGGTTTGCTTTTATTCCATTTGTATCCAGTGGAGGGCTAAGAGTCAAAATGCTGGATTATGTGACATTGTGGTCAGTATTGAGTAATATACTCGATATCACCTGAAAACTCTTTAGGAGCTCTTTCTACTGACAAAATGCTATGGAGTCAAATAGTCAAGTTAAGTCAAGTCAGTTTTATTTGTCAATTTCTTCACATGTACGAGACAAAGGAATCGAAATTGCGTTTCCCACTATCCCATGCAGACAAGTATCAGGACAGGACAGGACAAACAAAGTGCACAGGCACAACAGAACATACTATTTAAGACAAATAATAATAAATAAATATATTATTATTTGTTATATATGAATAATAATAAATCTTTATTAATGTAGAATTATTAAAGTGGTGAAATACAGTATAGAAAGTAAGCACAAATTAAAGTCCTTTTTTGTTTAGGCTCTCCTGTAAAGTTGGTAAAATGTCACTTATGCCCTTTTGGCTTTCAATCCTCACAGTGATATAGCTGTGGTGGCAGTTGAACTTATTAGGGTGTGAAGGCCCTCTGTAGTCAGCGCAAAAATGGAGTTAAAACATTCTGATCCAAACTGGATCAGTGTACACAGTCCTGCATTTTAACCTATGGTCTGGATTGATTATCTAGATAACAAGCTAATTGCTGTTTAATCTCCACAAGACGAAGAGAGAATTTATATTTTCTCTGTCTGTACCAAAGAGATGGGGATTAATAATTAATTGTGCTTCATACAATGTCCTGTAGATCAAGTGATGTGATTCAAGGTCTAACGTTCCAACACTAAGAAATTACAATGCAATGCCATAAAACATTCCTTGTCCTGTCAGACGTTCTCATTAGGAATGCCGCCTTACCAAAATAATTTCACTTATTTTGGGAGTCGACACAATAATGCTGTGATTGAAATGTTAATCAGTATAAACCAGTGTCTCCTGACCTTCCTCCTTTTGCATTGAAACTTCTTCTGGCTGTCTGAGATTCCTCGACTGTGTCTGACGGAGGCCGCCGAGCATTTCTGCACTGCTGCAGCGCAACCATGGTCAGACATGCAACTTAATATGCAGACAATGGTGCAGCCTTACTTTGTTTTACTCTAGACCTGCCTTTCTCTGATGACGGACAAAAGAGTACGCCATGTGTGTGTGCGTGTGTGTTTGTGTGCATGTGTGTGTGCGTGTGTGTGTGTGTGCAAGTGTGTGTGTGTGCGTGTGTGTTTGTGTGTGTGTTTTGTGCGGGTCCCTCTTCATGTCGTGGAGGGCCATGAGGAGGGACAGAGTGGGACGGGTGTTAAAATGCCAGACAGTGACAATCGCCTTGAACTTGAACCCCCCAAGGTCTCCTTGACCTTTGCCCTTTTCCCTCGCTCCTCTTCTCCCCACTGGCGTGGCTTCCCTTTGTTGAGCTGTCGGCATTAACTCTTCGCGCCCCTCTCGCTCTCTCTCTCTCTCTCTATCCATCCATCCTCCTCCCCTCTGTGGGGCCTTCTCTCTCTCTCTCTCTCTCTCTCTCTCTCTCTCTCTCTCCCTCTCTCTCCCGCTCTCTCTCTGCCTCCCAGGCTGTGCACAGGGGCCTGTCCCATCCATGTGAACGCCCTGTGGGGCGAGTTGTTTTTCCCAGAATGCTAATGCGGCGGACGTTGGCAGGCCTTTCCCAGAGGCCCCCTGAGCCTACAGATTTATGCCTTTTGTTTTTACCTGATGTGAGTTGGCCAGAGCACCGCGCCATTACCGACTACTCAACCACCCACTGCATTTCAATCAAGAGTGGATAATGCAACAATGAAACACAGCATTTGGAAAATAATGAAATAAAATGAGCTACATAGTGATCAGAGTCACCGTAGGGTTAACTTTATCCTTAATCTATCCTAAGTCGCGGCTTTCTTGACACAATAAAACTTCCGTCCGTGGCTGGTCTTTGTGAAGAGCTTCAAGCACTGATGAAAAACTCTGATAGTCAGTTAGAATGAATTAAATGGATCGTCCTGTGTATCAATTACAGCGTATCAACACCATACAACCCATTCAAGTACAATCCAATCCAAGTGTAATACAGAGTCTACATACAGTAAATAGTTATATGGTGAATTACACTGTTTCATGGGGTTGATACAAAGCTGCACATGTGTGTCCTATCTGGCCTTGGACACTACTGTATACACACTACTGTATACACACCAGTATTGCCAGCACATGAACATGCCTACACTACCTCTCACGGAGTAAATGAAATCACTGAAATGGTTTGTGAGCGTCTATTATTTGAGTTTCTGACTTATTTGCATTGTAATCATAAGGCACTTTTGCCACTTTTACAGTAAGTTAGTGTATATTTCACAGTCATTTAGTGTAGATTTTACAGTCAGTTAGTGTATAATTTACAGTAATTTAGTGTATATTTTAGTCATTTAATGTAGATTTTACAGTCAGTGTATATTTTACAGTAATTTAGTGTATATTCTGATCCTAACATGCTGCTGATCCCCGGGGAACGAGCAGCACTATTGGCCCTATTGGTGGCACTGCTAGAGTCTGTTTCCCAGCCTCAGAGAGGGAGGATGTGCACTTTACATATTAAATGGTAATTGATTTTTAAGCATGTGGGACAAAACTCAAGAGAGGTGACATGGGAACTTGTGTGAGAGTTTGGGGGAGAGGTGGGTGATGGGCATCATGTCTGTGTGTGTGTGTGTGTGTGTGTGTGTGTGTGTGTGTGTGTGTTTGTGTGTGTTGGGTGGGGAGAGGGGGCAGGAAATGTCTGGAAATGCTTCTCATGGTGTTTATTTAGTGTGCGTAGTGGTCCTTCAAGTGATGGAGTCAGCCACTCGAGTAACTTATGCATCCACACACACACACACACACACACACACACACAGACAGACACATACATTCTTTCTCCCTCCCGCATGCAGACGTTCTCAAACACACGCACACACACACACACACACATACATTGTCTCTCCCAACCGCATGCAGACATTCTCACATGCACACACACACACACACACACACACACACACACACTCACACGGCATACCCCTCTGCCTCCTTTGCATATGAATAGAATGACCATTAAATATGGAGGGATGTGTGTGTGTGTGTGTGTGTGTGTGCGTGTGTGTTGTATGGACTAGCTACCCATGGTGCACCCCATATATACTGGGAGAAGTCAACATATCAAATAATCCTTTTTATTCTCACCTGTCATAGTATCTCTTCCTTTTGCAATCTGCCTTCAAAAGCCATGTGTAAAAATAAAGGACAAACTTTTAGTGTTTGCTAGACCTCTCACATGCGTATCATTAGTGTGGATTCATTATCCAGTGCAACAGCGACAGTGTCTTATCTTACTGTGACAAATACCTATGGGATTGTGCATTTGAAGGAAAGGCTTTTCTGTCGTCCATTTGATGATCACACTTTGCACTGTGTGTGAAGATGAATGCATTGAGTTGAAGTTGAAGTTCGTCCGTCAGAGAAGTTCCATACAGCAGTGTGCCTTTCAGCTCGTTCCTTTTTGTGGTTGTTTTTGTTTGTTTGTTTGTTTTTTGCTTACATCATCAATCTTTGAGTTGGGCTCTGGCTAAAGGATATCGAATCTACAGATCATCGAGGAATATAGCACCCTACTTCCCTGCTGGGCATTATAGACATTACATGTCACCACGCTTCATCCCTCAGCCAAGATAGCACAGCATTCTGTGTATATGGTGAAAGAAAGAAATCAACAACTAAATCCATATTAGTTCTTCCATTTTCATCAGCAAGAGACAGAGAGGCAGTCAGTCTGACGAGTCTGACTTGACTGTAATGCTGGAAGCCTCAATAACAGAGGCCTTGTTTATACATCACGTTCACTTGATTAAAAGATAACAGTTCTGATTTTTTCTCTGCCATTGGATTTCAGAGTTGTTGATCAGTGGAGTGATCTTAACTGGACCTGCCGGTCTTCTACCATCTGAGAACCAAGGTGGGCTTATAGGCGTCAAATCGAATCAAAAACGAGCGCAAAAAAAGCCCTGTGAAATAGGCGGCTCGTTTAAGCCGACTTTTGGCACCGTCTCACTGTGTAGGGGGGCTGTGGATACACGGGCCCTATCCCTGTGTCCTGGCAAAAAACAACACACACACACACACACACACACACACACACGGGATACACAGGCCCTATGCCTGTGTCCTGGCAACTGGTAAACAGGACAAGGGTTGGGTACCCTTCCCTCCAGAATGAACGATAATGGACTCCCTACTAACGCAGCTCTGCATGTTAATGATGCACAGAAGAGGGGGGAAAAAACCACAACACCTGCCCCTCTCTTTGGACTGCCACCAAAATCACAGCCTTTCCTTAGCCTCTCCCTTCCCCTCGCCTCGCCTCAGCCTCAGCCTCAGCCTCAGCCTCAGCCTCAGCCTCACGCTCGAAACGCCTCCACCATCACACACATGGCATGTGATAAAAATCACATGGACACAAGAGAAAAGAACAGTACCGACTGCTGCCCCAATCCATCACGATCCACACCCCAGCATTTCATACGCACCCTCTCTCTCTCTCTCTCTCTCTCCCTCTCTGTCTCTCTCTCTGTGTGTAGCCATGCTTACCTCTGGGCTATCTCATAACCTATAATGTGGGTTATTTTTAACCACACTATAGACAGACGCTCTCTCTGCTGTGAGACATCCACATTCAAGATGGGAGAGAACAGGGAGGTGAGGCAGGGAAATCGGACACATGAGGCTTCGAGGAAGGCAGTGGCCGTGGTGGTGGCGGCGGCGGCGGCATCGAGCTGACGACAGACGAACTTGGTGGCCCCGACCCAGCCTTGACCCAGCCTTGAGCCGAGCAGCCAGCCAAATCTAATCCTGCTCCTCTCTCCCACAACAGGGCCGTTGTGCGGCGCTACCCAAACGTGTTTAATATCAGCTCAGTTCATTACCTCCTCCTCCAGTAAGCTAATGCAACTTGTCTTTTGGCAGCCTGACAGAACTGGGAATCAGATTATGGGGGGCATCAAGCAAGCCAAGAAACACTGGGTGAGGGAAGATGTCACAAAAGGCTCCACTCGCGTCCAGCGCTCTAATGCTTCGGACATAATGTTGCTCTGACCTGGCGGCGGTAACAAGGGCGTCGTAATGTTTGCACAGGGGTGATGTTCATTTGGGCAGCAATTCGTTTTATGAGGTGCAAACAACATCCGCGCGTCCCGTAAACCTCAGAGGGCAGGGGGGATTTCAGTGGTGTGGCCACGTGCTGAGACTGTTGTGTTGATCATACAGTATGTCTCAGTCCAAGAATTATAAGAATATTATCCATATTATGACCCAATATTTCTAAGACCAATACAATATGGGTGTATGTGTGCATGTGCACAGTCATTCGTAAATACTTTGGACCTTTATCTCAACCCTGAAACAGAAACGGAGGTTTCACCGGTAACCTACATTTGGCTTGATTTCATTTTTAGTTTAAAATTATAGTCTAAAACATCTACAACATTAGTTAACAGGGAACTATTACACACAAAGCTGGCATGGTTCGAACAGATAAATGTATCAAATACAAGCAGTGATCCCTGGTACTGTGTTATTTGTACAAGTTGCTGTTATTATTGTAGTGTTGACTGTGTAATGTCAGAGCATTTAAAGTATTTATATTTTTTATATTTGTAGTCTTCATTTGATAGTTACATTTATTCCTGTCTGTATTGGTTGTTGTTTGTGTCGCTTACGTTCTGCGTTTCTCTGATGCTTTTCTAAATATTGTTGTGTGTAAATGCACAGTATTAACTACAGATAGAGGTATGTGTTTATATTTGAAAATAACTCCTATTTTGCATTTGGCAAACAATCATTTATACGCGTTTCTTTAAATGAAACTGCAATATTATTTCTTTTTCTCCTCTTTTTTTTTACCTTATTTAGATAAAACACTGGCAGATAAAAATATAAACCCTAACAAGTAATACAATGAGAAATGAGAAAATTAAACATTGTTTGTTTTCAATGTAAACTTTTATTTTCAATCCATACCAGGACATTGTTAGTCAAAGGCACATCATGGTTAACACAGAGCCTGTTCAAATAGTGCAAATTCACAGTAACATTTAATTTAATTTCTTGAATTAAAAAGAAAATGTTGCATAGATTTTCAGATATAATTCAAAAGGACTGCAAACAACTGATGCCACACAATGTGGCTTGCATATGCACATAACGATGATTTACTTTACAATTGTCTTCTTAAGATTGTTCATTTTGATTGCCATTAAAATTGATTGACAAGGACAATACACAAGGTCCTCAATAGTTTTGATAGTCTCATATCCTTTCTGAAATACAGAAATGGATAGAATATATATTTGCATAGATTAAAAGAATAAAATAAAAATTTGCCACTTCCCGAACAGAAATTTGTAAATTAACAAATCATACTGTAATAAAAAAAATCTCTGAATTTACTTTCTCTTTTTCTCACACACATGCACTCACACACACACACACACACACACACAAACATACAGTACACACACATACAAACACATTGCACATTCGCTCACTCTATTTCCATCAAAGTATACATACATGAGAGAACAGACATTTCAGTATTTGTCGTTAGTGCAAATCTAAGAGTTTCAGTTGATTGCGAGCCCTGTGACGTTGCATAGAGAATAAAGACAACAGCTCTCTCTCTCACCAGCGTGTGTGTGTGTTCTGTTCACACATGGAGCCGTCCAATTACAGTGCAGTTGGCTTCACTGCTGCCGTGGGTCACACACACACACACACACACACACACATTTACACACATGCTATAAGTGCTCAATTATTTCTGCATTACAAAACATTGTAATAATAACAGAGAAGGAAATTCTACTCTAAGAGCTGATTATACAGCACTAAAATCATTCAGGTTAACATGATTAAAAAATCCCTACATGAATTAAGCAAACAAAAAACACATTCATATTAGTGTATGTTAGAAAACAACATATACATTTTTAAATCCAGTGCACATTTGCAACAAAAAACAAAAAAAAACAACTGCTCATCTCAATCAATTCTCCATAGAGACCAAACCAGAATATCCGGCACGTGTGCAATGAGCGCGTAGCACGAGTCTCTTACATTGATTGTAAACAGCTGGAACTGGGCTGTGGGCTGCTCTGTGGCGTTTGCCGGCGAGACAGACAGACAGGTGCGCTCCAGGTGTATGGCCCTTCTTCTAATCGTGCTCCTGCAGTCGGACGTGCCAGAGCCTTACAGCAGCTACGGACAGTTTGGAACGTGCTGGGCGTTTACACGCTCGGAGTGGTTCTATATCAACGTGGGGGCGACTACAAAAGCAATCACAGTCTTATGTGGTGTCCTCTGGTCCGGAGGCGAATGGCCAACTGGCACAGATGGGCAAACACAATGTATAGACGGGCAACGCAATGTATAAAGTGCTTTCGAGATTGGGTGTTGGGGCACAAAAGTGAACAGATGACAGCGTGCGTCCCTTTGTGTGACATTGTGTGGCCAAATCGGTGTCTGTTAGGAAGAGCCTCTCGGTTTTTATTCGTTGATCGATCCGCCCGTTCACTTTCTTCTGTCTCGTCTGTCGAACCTGCAAGATGAGAAAGAAGAAAAGGCGTTAAAGATGTTAGCACAGATTGGTCAAGCATCTGGAAATATCAGGAATACGCATCCTACACTGTCTGTTATTGTCCTCCATCATAAACGCAGTCTAAGGTACAACCATAGACTAATGTGCACGAGTGCGCTCTGTACACACACACACACACACACACACACACACACAGGCCGAAGCAAAGCACTGGTGCACTAGGGAGCCAGGTGCGGGAGGATTGAGGGCGAAGTTGAAAGAGCCTGGCGAGGGAGCTTGGTACGCCGCGGCGCTGGAGGCAAAGAGGAAGCATGTGACGCAGCCCTAAGCTGCTGAGGACGCTGAAGCTGAGGAGAAGAGAAGGAGGGGTGTGTGTGTGTGTGTGTGCATGTGTGTGTGTTGGGGACTTGAGAGGAGAAGTCCACACAGAGCCTAGTATAGAGTAGCTCAGACAAGCAACTTAAGATATTAAGGTCAGGGGTAGCACAGCAGCCCAGCCCAAACATTCACTGTTGTCTGCACGCTTTCACAACCCCCCCCCCCCCCCTTTAAGTCATCTTAAAACACCTGTCTTTCAGCATAAAGCCTAATGTCCATAATGTATCCAGTGGACGGAGGTTGGAGGGTGTGCGTGTGTGTGTGTGTGTGTGTGTGTGTGTGTGTGTGTGTGTGTGCGTGTGTGTGTGATGGAAGAGGCTCCCAAAGCCGCAAACGAATGTGAGGGATGATTGGTGGCGGGTTTGACGAGAAAGAAGTCAACAAAAGCACGCAGTGTGTTTTGTTTGCTCTGGAGAGGCCCGTGCTGAGCGAGCCAGTTAATGCTGAATTTACAGCCACAGCACGTGTCCCTGTGAAGAAACCAGTGAAGAGGAAGGAGGACACAGAGAGCAAGAGAGAGAGAGAGAGAGAAAGAAAGAGAGAGAGAGAGAGAGAAAGAAAGACAGAAAGAAAGAAAGAGAGAGAGAGTGAGAGCGTGGGGACAGGGGCAACTGGGCAACGGGGGGTGGCTGGCAAGAAAAGAGGCGTCTCGGAAATCTTTCAGGGGTGTTTGGCGTGCGGAAATCTTTCAGGGGTGTTTGGTGTGCGCAAATGACTCACCGCAAACTTGGTGCATAGAATAGCCACTTTTATTTGTGCCATCACCCCTTCACCCCCTCTCTCCTTTCCTCCCTTCTCATCACCCCTTCAGTCTTTTCAACTACCCCTTCTTCTCTTTCCCCTCTCCCTCTCTCTCTCTCTCTCTCTCTTACTCCCTCTCTCACTTCACTTGTCTACTCGGAATGAATAGTCATCACAGTGCTACTGTGTCTCCTGAAAACTGCCCCCCACCCCTTCCTTCCCCCTCCTAAT
>JASCQY010000010.1:2235037-2245301 GCA_030264315.1 Sardinella tawilis
CTGCTGTGCTTTCTTGGCCAGTGATGCAGTGTTGGTGGTCCAAGAGAGGTCCTCACTGATATGCACCCCCAGGAACTATTTAGCTAAAGGATTAGATAAAATGTCATCAAGCCATTATGCAATTTTGAAAGTTTTTTGCTTCCCTATCTCCAAAAACAAGAATACTTTTGTTCAGCAAGCATTTTCCAGATTATAACTTTTACTTTAAGATATAGTCTTGAATAAATCAACCCACTCGGTAACCTCAAACAAGAGGGCCATGGGTAATTGCTTTGCCCTTGAAGATACCTTTAGCACCCAAGGGACCAGCCTTTGTCTTTTAAACTGTCAAATCGTTGTGTAGTCATCTACAGTGATATTTGTGTTTGCTTGAAATCTTTCCCTCTCTCTTCCTGTTTGTACAGTAACTGTATGCAGGCTACTGTGTGTGTTGAGTGTGTGTGTGTGTGTGTGTGTGTAACATATAATATTTTATCCTGGAAACGCAAGCATCCCACATGTTCTACATGCACACACACACACACACACACACACACACACGATGAAGGAATAAGAAAAACAGTTAGGCCTATAATTGTGTGCCTTTTAAGGGAGTTGTAAAGTGTGGAAGTAGTGATATGTAAGTATGCAGAGTGTGTGTGTGTGTAGATTCTGATATTTATTTGGTCTTTTAAAGAATGTCAGCCCAAGATGTGAAACAATTCTGAATACCTGATTACTTTAACATTTGACTCGTTAACTTTCAACACTATCATTTAGCAGATTCAGTTCCATGTCTTGATTGCCACACAGAAGCAATGATTGTGGGGGTACAGCTGATGGAGGTGGGAGGGTTTGTTGGCTCTGTTGCCATAGATACGGTGTGTTGCTAGGCAGCGGAGCGAATGCTACGGAAGCCAAGTGCGGCAGAGCAGCAGGTCACTGCAGTGAGGGGAATGTGCACCCACACACCTTTCATCTAGACTAATACACTCCACAGAACAAGATAAATGGAAGGGGGGCAGGCAGACACTTACGAGTGGTAGAATCAATCTGAGGAAGTGTGCAGTACGTGCCATAGGCACAGTTGTGAGCGTATGGCTCACAGCTTTCAGGAGGAGTGGTGCAAATGAACACTTAAGCAATGCAATGAGGATGTTAGCAATCCATTTTCATAACCTAGGTCTGGGAAAATAGGAGAATAATACTGAGAATATTTGAGTGTTGGTAATATAACGTGATATTATGTGGCATCTGTGTTATGAAAGCTCAATCAGCCAAGTTGCATTGATGAACATGAGATTGTGTCAAGTTTGTAACTCACTCACTCAAAGATATTTTGATCTATGTGAGCCTTTTTGATCAACACATATCAAGAGGGGAAATACTCTGACCAAAAGAGCTTGGGATGAAAATAAACACACACACACAAACACCATTTAATTTATGACAAAATGACCTTGTAACTCTGTGTGATGAAGAGCCATCAGCCACAGGTGAGTATTCAGCTAAGTAGTCATCTTATTTTACTAATCTCCATCTCATTCTTCCCATGTTATTTTGCTTCAAATATTTATTTGATCATCTTCAGGACGGAACAAATCGCACCAGGTTATCTGTAACCTGTTTCTATGTGGGTCTTGAAGGACAAATCTGATGTGATTCAAGCCATATCCATGTTGTTTAACAGCACAGAGTGCTCTCAGTAGGTAAGAAAAGAAAATCTGATACAACATAGACTGAATATTGAACCAACAGTAACACTAACTTAAAGGAACAAACAACCTTTTTTTGATTTTTACGTATTTGCATTATGCCCGAGTATTATTCAAGAAAACGCATATCATTTTCTTCTCACTGTGTTCAGTATTTAGATTGACATTAGTAGCATAGCTTAGCACAATCACCGAAGGTAAATGGTACCATTAGCATCGAGCTAAAAGTGTCCACTTGATGGAATTAAATATCAGTTTTGCACTTGGTAAAATCTAGGTTAATTTTAAAGTGCTTTGTAAGTAAATTTGATGACATTTTATTTGGTACCATAGACTTCCATTGCAGTGTTAAATAAGCTTACACTGTCAAAATAGGCATTGCAGACACATAGGCCTACAGAGAAAACGCTATGTATTTTCATGTTCAACTAGGGGTTGAGTACAGATAAGCAATTTCCTGAAGTAAGGTGGCGTATCCTTTTAATGGGCCACAGAAACCCACTTTCAGTTTCATTTTCCTATGCCCCATTCAAATAAGCAGCCTAATAATATGCCTCTGAATTAATACTGAATTAATACTGCCTTAACACACATGAAGCGACAACTAGGCCTATAAAGATAACTGTAACTATGTAATGTACTAGCCTATTTAAATATTTCCGTTCACACTGATCAACGACAACGCAAGCTTGCATGTGAATGAAATATTGTCTAAAATTTCATGGTTTCTGATTGGCTGAAAACCTTTTATAGATTTAAAAAAAAAAATCGCTCTTGAAAGTGATTCCAGCGATAACGCTTCACATATTGTTATAGTTGTGGTGTGGACGTTATCTTTCATATTAATTAGAGCAATATTTTTTCTTGTTTTAGTCATAGCCTAGTTACTGTTGTGAACGGCCCTTTATTGTGGCAGAGGTGAATTGCATCGTAACTAAGCCTATACTGGCTATCTGTTTCCTATTTATTTTCATTCTCTGTAGAGTACATGTCCCTGACTGCTGACCAGCACTGTCCAATTGTGGTGGTGGACAAATGTGTGAGAGGGCAACAGGGTGCCCATCTGTTTCCAGTTATTCTCCTCTACCAAAACCTCAATACGTAAGCCTCTTACTACAGAATAAAACACAGTGTAATCTCTTCCTCCCTCCCTCCCTCCCTCCCTCTATGTGTAGTCCACTCCCCACTACCCACTCCTGATAACCCCCATTAATCTCCTCCCTCTTGAATTAATTGTCATAATTAAGTGAATTTACATTAAGTATGGGGTATAAGGCAAACAGACAGTCAAACAGAGGATTTATACTCAAACAAACCTATCTAACTTATTCAGTGACAATGTGGAAGCTAGGTAAAGCTTATAAAAGGGGACCTTCTGGACTGCATGTTCTTTTCTAACACATGGAGAGGGAACAACAGGCAAACTGAAAGCTACTAATTCATATGTTTAATTAATATTAAAGATAAAATTGCACATGCCACTACCACAGGGTAGACAGCTGGATTTATTATAGTCTGTAGGCTAGGCTGTGACCTAGGCCTACTGTACCTTTAAATGTCCTTCTTGTGAACGGGTAGTCTCTTGCTGTGACGCAATGACGTGCGTGTTTCTCTACGGAAAATATGGCGCAAATTGAATTCACAGACAGGCCAATTTCACGTTAAAAACACATTCCTATTTAATGGGACCAATACAGTAATGAATATTCAACGAGTTAGCCTACACGATTTGTTGTTTATACCCTGTGACAATTCTGTCGGTCCATTCCGCTGAATCGTCATCCGGTTTTTCATTTTCCCCCACAGTAGAACTACCCTCAACACTGTAAACACGATATTCTTCCGCGCAATAAATTAGTGCTCTCCTTTTTCTGATTTCCTGTTCTGTAAAACCAGGGGCTATGTCTAATCTATGCCTCGTCTGATATTTATAAATGGCAATATTACAGTGTCTTGGAACTTTATTGTAAACCTTTACGCTTTAAATGTCCTCTGTTTAATGTGAAATCATAGCATATAAGTCTTTTGTTGTCAATACCTGACGTGAACAAATGTGAGAAGGATAGGTATAGACAATTTTTAATATCTTTAGAAATTTAACCTAGAATCAATGAATAGTATAGAAAAAAACATAATATATAAAAGTTGATTGTTATGGATGTTTTATATGCATGTAATTATTGTGCATCAACCAACCCTTGAATGTAATTTATTGGTTAAAACTTGCTTTGAATCCAAAGACTCAAGAATAGCTATCACATAGTCTGAGTACTATAAATGAAGCCTATGCTACGTTCAGTAAAATTAGATTGCTGTCAGGGTGTAATTGCTGTTACAGCCATTTTCCAGTTAGGAGACTCGTAATCTCCGGTTACATAAAGCTTAATGTGTAATTGAACAGTTAAACTCCTGATTTTACAGGAAAATAGCCTTGCCAGCGCCTCAAGTCTGGCATTGCATTACTAACACTTGTACACAATGTAGCAGGGCGGAAGGATAAATTGACTTCACGCTCTGTGTTCAGCCCCTGTAAGTCCTTCCTATTTCACCTTAACCCTCGCCTACCAACTTTGCTTTCACAAGTAATGATCCATTCGCGTCGCTCTTGATTGGTTAGCCATGATGAATGCCCTGCTACTATTGGCTACGTATGTGTCAATCATAAAGCAATGCCAATCATGGTAGATTGAACATCGCTTACATTGTATCATTTGACTGAACAAGCTACCTAAATAATTACCTAGTACATCAAGAGGAAGATTTTTTGTTACTGATGCAGATTCATTTTGAATATCAGATCGCCTATTTTATTTTCATTCTCTTCGGCACACGTTTAAGTAGACCTCTAGAAATAGCGTCTTAACCCTACAGATGTGGAAACAGTACTCCGGGGTAAGTCACTCTTTACCAGCTAGCTCGGCAGCCTGGTGAGCTAGCTAGCCTGCCTGGCTAGCTCATAATTGCACTTTGACATTTACATTTTGGTCTGAACTCAAACCAGCAATATTATAACTTATATTTTTTAAGTGAGACAACGTTTAAACAAACTCGGTGGCAGTGTCACTTAGTGCACGTTCTGTTAGATGTAGATAGAAAATGAGCTCATGAAATGGAAGACAAGTAAAGCTAGCTAACCTATCGCTCCAAGGCAGCCATCAATTCGATATGGTGTTCCAGGTCTCGTGTTTTATTGCGAGTGTCAAGGGTACATGTTGTTAACTTAATTGGCTTAATTGCGTATATATATAGTAATAGATACATATGCAAAACAAAAGCAGTTGTTATAAATTAAAGAAAGTACAAGTGCTGCAGGAAGAATTTACGTTTGTTGTCATTGCATTCGTGTGCGCAACAGTCGTGACAGGCAGCTGTCGAAAAGATTAACGTCTAAAGAAGTGTCATCGAGATTGCATCTCGACTCAGTAGCCTACACTTTGTAGATGTGATACATTTTTAGAGGTGATGGTTCATTTTACAGGCAACGTAGTTTGGTTAAATCACAATTGACATATTGGAAACTAATCCGTATTTATTTAGGAAAATTTGGGTAGCCTCATTATCTCTACATTGCTGTAATTCTAAGCGTTCAGAGAGATTGACAGGTAAATAGTAGTTTGACGCAAGCCAAGGCTACTTTGTGTTTTTCCCTAGAACCTACGTCCTCAAAACATTTGACACGTCAAGTTCGGTTGAACTACCTAACGGCACCTGGAAGGAACCTACGTAAAAAGTTACTCTTGTGGCTCTGGGAGAAAATCTGTAACATTATGCAATTTGTAGCGTTCGGGGTTGTTTTGTCAGCGTCACTCTCTTAGCATAGCTTACAACGTCATTCATAGACTAATACTAGGATATTTTTCATATTCATTTGGTATGATTTTGGTCTAATGTAAAGAAATAAAAGACAAGGTAAAAGCAGCTGCCCAAGTTGCTAATGAACTATCCTTCGCCGGCGTCTCACTTATTTGATGCCTTTGCTTCTCTCAAGAATGACAGTAACACACTGCCTAATTTTCTCTGTTGTGAGTGGAAAGCCAAGCTCATTATCAGGCGGGTGCCGTGGTCATGCCAGCAGGTAGTTCATGTCGTGATTCCCAGCAGAGACTTACATGGCGTAAACTGAATCCACTGAATCTCGAGCCAGCCTCACACACTACGGTGTCAGAAAAGGCAGAATGTTCTGTAACTGTAGCCTGCCTCTTTCACTCTGGTCCCAAGGTGTCCTAGTCAAGTTTTTTCCCCCCTTTTTACAGGCACATGGTTTCAATTTTGGCATGACTCTCTTGTTTTTTGTTCTATGTACAGTAATGTAAAAAATGTTGAATATTAATCAAGATTACTGAATGAAAACGACACTCTTGTTGACTGTACGGATTTGTCCATCCTACTTTGACCTTTTTTTCTTTTGAAAACATCTGTTTTGCTGATTTTCGCCCATCCTTTGCCACATGTGTGACGCAACCATGACTGAGTGAAAGGCTGTTTTTTTCCTCTCTATAACTTGGGCTATGTTGAAAACTTCATGGAGGATATTGAGGTGCTTATACAGTATGTTGTTAGTTTAGACCTGTCAGACCAGGACTAGTCTACCACACATAACATTCTTGTCAGTCCGAAATACAACACAGGCAGTTGGCTACTTGCTTCATAGGGCCAAATTCGGCCAAGGTTGTGCCTTTGAATCGTATTCTTTGCTCAGTACGCTATTAGATAGCATAAGAGAGGAGGCATGTTGCATGCTGTCTGATTGCAGTTTCTTAAAAACAAAACAAAACAACAAAAAACTTAACAGTTGTGAGCATCTGTGTTGGAAGGTGTGTGTTGGCCACAATATGCAATCCAGAAAATGACAGGCCAGAATTGTGTGCTTGTGTTGATATGAATCGTCGGCCGTGAAAAGTGGATTAGCTTTGTGAAGGCCTTATGTGCCACAATGCACAAAGTGGATAGGTAAGGTAAGGTAAGGTAAGGCTGATATGAATGCAAGCGGACAGAGAGTATCTTCATTTGTTCACAGCTAGGCTCTGGCTTGTGCTAATGAGACAGGATGCCACCCTCACCAGTCATTCTATTGGACAGGACAGGATTAGAGTGGTACAGTATTTCGCTTATTTACTAGCTTGGAGCTACGGAGATAGGAGATTATGTTACTCCTTTCCCTGCTGTTGTCTTTTTCCAGGGGGGTTAATGCCAATGTTCCAATCACAGACTTTTTAACTGCTGCTAAGGAGGCAAAGAATAGCAATCACCGGTTTGGAAATTTTACCTGAACAAGGTGCTGGGCTAATCCACCTTGGCAGCACCGCCCCCTGTGTGGCAATGGGGAGTGTAGAGCCGCCAGACCTCAGGCAAGCTGCCATGCCATGCCAAGCCAAGCCAAAATGGCTTCCATCTCCCCTTGACCGTGCTGTTGGGGGGATTACGGGTAAGCAAGGCAGGCAAGCAGGTACTCTCCAGCAAGGGCAGAAGCCTCCTTACCACAGTACTAATCTGTCTTGTAGCATGCCCTTAATTGAATGGTCATCATCAGCTGATCCAGGGGTTAAACATCAATTAAGAAAATGAGTGGAGCAGCCCACGGCTGGGAAGGAGTGGGGGAGCCTAGGGCCAGCAGAGGTGAACAGCACCCCCCCCCCCCCCCATCTGCACTCTGTGCAGTCATTCTCAATCATGTCAGGTGAGAAGGAATTGAAGCACATTTCCCCCATGGACAGACATCAGTGCTTCTGTTTAGTGTTTGGGTCTTAAAAATCTCCTTGGTTTGGGTAGTTTGCACATTATACTGAACTGAAGCTGAATATAGAGTGAAGTGGCAGCTTGGCACTCTGGTAGATTTCTCTTTTTTCCCCCCTACAGTGGGGCTTTTTATTCAGTGTGTGTTCAAGGTGACGAGACGTTGCTCATGTAGATTTGTATTTTAGTTTTTTTATTCTGCAAGGGAATCTTTTGCATTTTACTTAGAGTGACCTTTAAAAGCATATTTACTAGCAGTAACACAAGAAGGACCATTTTCTGTGGTGTCTCCTGATAAGGCGCTGATCCCAGGCTGGCAGATGGGCTGTGGGTTTATGAATGTGAAGACAAACCTCAGGTCGGCCTCCTTTTCAGCATTTCAGCTCCAGGAAAATTGTGGCTGCCTGCTGTGTCCGCCCGGCACTTTTCTGCCACCCTCCCCTCCCCTCCCCAGCAGTAGCAAAATGATTTGTCTAAAGTGCTCATAAACAGGTAGACTTAGCACTTGCTGTCACAATGGTCTCAATGACAACGGGCATAGCAACAATATCGCCTGCGACAAATGCCATAATTGTCTCCTCCTGGGTTCTACTGGCTTCTCAGAGCACAGCATGAACGATGAGATGCCAGCAAAGTAGACTTTGGTAGATTTTTACCCTCCAAGGGTGGACGTTTGCGTGTGTGTGTGTGTGTGTGTGTGAAACCTGGTGGTAAAAATGTAATGATCGTCACCCAGGCCCTGTTGATATCTTTGATAGTAAATGTTCCCGATAATGGTTAACAAAAAGAAAAAGAAAGATCGGGTGATGTACTGTGGGAGCATAAAGCCGTTACCTCTGGCAACAGTGTGAGCGAAGTAGCAGGCGCTGGTCTATCTGCAATCCATAATTGATTTACTGACATTTTTCCTAGGCCAGAGATGAATAAAATCTGTGGACTACACAGGCTGGTGACCACCGCCGGTGTCGTCTTACTGGAGTGGTGGCAGCTGTTGCCCCCATAAAAAAAAAAAAAAAAAAAGAGAAGAGTCCTCTACACGGAGTTCTCTCGCTCACTGTAAGCTTTTCATGCTGAATCTATTGGAGATGGCTGCTCACTCAATAACATATTCACACCGTTTATCACCGTTGTATGATAAATGGGGGTTTAGTGAACTGTAGGCTAATGGGTAGACCTGCAGTGTGACAAAAGATTATTAGAAAAAGGAATTAGTAGGCCCAGGTCACACAAGATTATGTATTGGACACACTCAATGTCTTAATCTCCCCTGACTCTCTAACTACACTCATTTAAGGGCTTGTTGGCACACCCAGGTGCTGTACAGAGCTAGTTTGCACAGAAATAGCAACAAAAATATATCAGCCAGGCTACACGTTAAAGGTTGGAGACGTACAGTAGTGCGTAATTGCATATTTTCCATTAAAAAGCCCAAGTTTGCTTTCTCTGATCATTATGTTTTGCCATGTCTGTTTGCTGCCTGAACTGTGTGTCACTACAGCTAGTATGAAATCAAGAACCAATAAGGTGGATTTTAAAATTGATGACACAGATATTTCAGCCTATCTGATCCACCCACCGCCAGAAGGCCTTGGTGATGCTCTCACACACCGTCTTGGAATGTTGCCTTTGAGAACAGTTGGCCTAATTGCTAAGTAAGCAATTACTAGTTGCTCATTTAAGTCTTGGGGAAGAGCTGTGCATGTCACCAATGATGTGGTGCTTTCTCAGATATAAAATCCCTGATATGTCTGGAAAGTGGCTAGACTTGGTGACGTCACATGAGGTTGAAACGGAAACTGCCACTGTCACTGTCGACCGGTTGATGAGCATCCAGGCAAGGTGAGAATCTCAGTGAGCTGTTTCCCCGACCTCTGTAGCCATCTCTAGCTGGCCTACTAAAATTAAACAAGTTATTTACCTGCCATTTTTGGCAAGATCATATTTTTGTTGCTTTACAGTGTCTCACATAATGTAATATTGGTATATGATCCACCTGCAAAAAGGAACTCTGTTAATTTTAAGGGGTGGAAATCAGAATCAAGTATTCTGTAGAACCAGCGATTGAATGCTTCAATCATCTGTAATTGTGTGCCTCACACATAAAGAATTCCTCTCAAAAGCAGGCAATGTTTTTCAGACCATGGCTAATAGGTCTTGCTGACCATGAGATTGAAATAGATTATACAGTTAGCTAACCGCATTGTAGGCCTATGTGTTGATACTCAATGCAGACCACTTTCATACAGTAAAGAATTGATAAGAGAATTGAGGTTTGAGTTGAGAGCGGCCTGCCCTCAGACGTGTGGGACAGAAAATGTGTGTTAGCCAACAGAAGGGAGAAAGTTTTGGGGTTCTTAACTCGAGGTGCGTAACTGACCTCATGCTGTGCAAATGACTGACTTAAGTGGGCTGCGAAAGGTACACAGAAAAGTGTGTAGCTTTTTTTTTTCATACTTGTATGCATGGAAGAATATTGCCCAGTGAAATATCAGGCATACAGAAGTCCTGATTGTACCTCAAAGGAGGCTTGCCATAAAGCAAAATAACTGACAGGATTCTATGTAGTGTCTTTTTAGCATAAATTGTGCAACTCGTGACCTGATTCGAGACAGACAAGGGAGAAAGAAACGTAATTAAAGATGCACCTCCATCTTTCCCAGTGTGAAATTATGGGATGCATGGTGCTGTAGATGAAGGACTACTGTATGCTGGAGGTGCACAGCTGAGTATACATCACGGGCCTGAGTTTGTTGCTCTAAAACATCACGGGCCTGAGTTTGTTGCTCTAAAACATCACGGGCCTGAGTTTGTTGCTCTAAAACATCACGGGCCTGAGT